>JAUTBT010071843.1:0-13620 GCA_032361225.1 Lepetodrilus schrolli
CGGAATTTTCGTTTTATTTACTCCATTCCATAACATAAATCGTTCAATGGTGTGATAAGATGCGATAAAATCGTCTACATAATGGTTGGATATCATCTGATAGGGACCCAAATGTTCGTCAGTTTGAAATCTGAACCCTACTTGAGACTGGAATTCAGCATAAGCTGTGTCTACTGTGTACTTGCAAGAAATCGTTAGTTAACACCCCGAAGCCGCTATCGTCTGTGATGTATATATGGCTGTCTGGGAGAATACTCAAACAACGTTAATTTTGTATCCACTCTGCCACACTGTCGCTGCGGGGAAATATACCACAATCAGACAGCCGCATCATCGCCTTTATTGATTGAATTGTGCCAGTCTGTCATTTGAATGTTGAGTTATAGCTCTTCGATTCTTCTTATCACGGCCGATTTTTGCCCAAACTGGTAATCCATAGGCGGCGAACTTCAACATGTGACCCACAAGGTTGATGGTTGCGCAGACAAGTTTCTGCGCACTTTAAACCGGAGTAATGGCGGAGAGGGTTGTGAATTAGGTTGTTTATCCTGCGAATAGCGGCATAGAACACTACTCATAGAATTTATGCACAATATTTTTCAGCAGGGAGACTGTGTGTCTTCCACGACATGCTAGTTTTTCTTGACCAGTCTGGTGAGTTACTGATAATTATCTAATTTAAAAACCTATTGGAGTTTTTTTAGAATCTACTTCCGGCCTCAAAACCAACTTCCTTCGATCGCGCCTGTTGGTTTCTGTTCATTTGTATGCTCTTTTCTATTTTTCAGTCGAGTTGGCGTTTGAAAGTGTGATCTTAAAAGGTAAATATTCTTAATACATATTATTTTCAAATTGTCAAACTGTGATTTTAACTGTTAGTCAGTGTTACCTTGGATGATCGTCTGCGCTATTTACCATGTTTACACGCAACTGTCTAGCCCATAGCATAAGCGCATTATCTCACCCAAAAGCTGCTTACGTAATGCGTGGTAATGTTTCCCCATAACGAGCATTTCTCTCCCCTGATTGAAGCATATGTTCATTGAAAGTGTTAGAAATCTTCATAGTAATATACCGTTCATGAAGCCCCCTTCCTCCCCCTATCCTCCCGTCCCTTTCCACCAGTTGAAAAAAAATTGTCTTGGATCTAGGACTGTTGGGGATGAGTTCAATTTATTGATTGTTTAATAATTTTACTGTGTACTCAGATTCTTTCTCGATCATTTGCATTCCCGACCAGACTGATCACAAAATGTTCAGTTATTTAACATTAACAACTGTGTAAGCATTTGTCTGAGCCCCCCATGAAGGCTGTCACATTCTCAGATTCTGTGGCTACCAGTTAGCTGTTGCCTTGATCCTACTAACACTCTAGAAAGCTGAGAGATATCTAATTTCTTTTTTGTTTGTTGGCATTATACGAGTCTGTGCTTATTGTATATAAATAAAGAAATATGATTTTCTTATTAATTTCAAGATTTTGTGACAATTAAAAAAAATATGCAGCCTTCACTGTTTCGTGTTGCTATATTTAACCCTCTTCCTGCTGGATTAGGCAAAAGTACTGCTCATTAGGGCATCTCTGGTTGCCATCAGCAGGGAGAGGGTTAATATTTTTACAATGTAATCATCAATGAACACCTCAACATTTTGTTTAATGTTATAAGTTTTCTGGTGAACTTGTTGGATGGAAAACACTTGTATGTACCACATAAATGGTGTACATTAACTATGATTGAATTTAGCTGTATACATTGTAGATCCTTTTTAATTTGTTACATACATTATGATGAAGTTAACTTAACATTAACGTTAATACACTGTTCAAAATATTGGTAGAGTTATGGTTGGTGAATACAAAGTACACTGGTCTGAACATTGTAGTTCAAGGTTACTATTCTTGGTGTTAGATCAGTGGCTGCACACTAACTTACTTTTATCTGATACTACAGAGTTTTAGTGCATCTTGTTCATGAATGTTGTTTGTAAACTTGAATTGCAAAATAGCAAGTGTAATACTATATATTTTCACACCCATAAGTTTGCTTCATTGTTAAGTTATTTAAAGCTTTTAATATATGTTCCTGATCATAGGATATGAAATGATTATAACTCAGTCCAAAATACACCGGTTGTAGTTTTTGGACAATGCTTTCTTATTAATAAAATTATTATAAGCTCAGAAGTATGTCAGGACTATTATATATTTTTTTATATTGTATTTTAGATAGAATCATAGAACACTCACAGTATCATACTATCAGTAGCTTGTTGCATATATGCAATGTTATATTTTCTGTATTCTGCACCAGTTGAACTATTGATTGTATACAATGTAATATGAATGTGTCACAGTTCAATTTTTTACTTTCATGAGGATTAAAAAAATATTCTCAGTTTTCTTTTTGGCTGTCAAATATACAAATTTGACTTTGTGATTTCTCATTATTTGAAGAATAACCATGATAACGAATAGTATATGTTGGGTTACATCGTAATGTTTTGATACCAGACCACCCCTCATTTTTATTTTCTTGTTTATTTATATAAGTATCCCCCAGAATAAAATAAGAGCAAGCATATGAAAATGCATCTTAAATTACTAGTAGTACTACAGTCAACATTTTATCTCATATTTGTCTTAATAACTATATTTATCTCATTTCGCTTCACAATTATTTTATTCGGTATCTTCAGA
Source organism: Lepetodrilus schrolli (assembly GCA_032361225.1). NCBI lineage: Eukaryota > Metazoa > Mollusca > Gastropoda > Lepetellida > Lepetodrilidae > Lepetodrilus > Lepetodrilus schrolli. Next base: position 2,699 of record JAUTBT010071843.1, read on the forward strand.
TTCTTCTGACCCTTTCCAGCTATTGTAAAAATGATTCATGTCCTACACTAGGCTACAGTAATATGATGTGGTCACGCATATTACTTTAAAATGCATAGTCACAGTTTGTTGACATATTTCATGGTCAAACATATATATATATATTTTTTTTAAATTGGGGTTTAGAGCAACACACTACATTTAAACCTGTCCCACTGGTTTTCAATATCTTCAGAATTAAACATTTTTTTATCTCATGATAAGAAATATGGTTTTTTTTAAAAACTGGTAGGTCAATCAGAAAATGTAGCTTTTTGTCCAATAAACTTGAAGTTGTGTAGACAAATCAAATGTGCATACTTTCAGGTAACTATGTTTTACCATGAAATATACCAACAAACTGTGAAACAACATGAATGAACCATGTCATTTTTTAAATTTGTATCTGGTTAATTATTGCATGCACTCGTGACTCCTCATTGTAATTTAATCTGCAGAAAGTGAGGTCTAACCCAGTATATTACCATAGGATTGTGGAACCATCCTTCTTTATTGTTGAATATCAAGTACGTGTAGTCGAAACCAGATACCAGCTTTTCAATTTTGACAGACATTATTTATGAAGTAATCAGGACTTGTTGTTGATCACATGATATTCTTGATGATTGAGTAAATGGATTTGTGATGTCCAATTTTCTGTAAACCAAAGAAACACGACTTGCATAGTATTTCACCTAAAGCACTTTAGATGTGAATGGATAGTAGACGTCTGTATTACAGAGCAAATATCCATAGTTTGATGGCAAAATACAATTAAATTTTCATTCAGTTTTTCTTAAATTTTATTGGCAAACAGTGGATATCATTGGAGTCCTGACATTCAAATTCACAGGGGGGAACCGCATGCGGCTAACTGCAGTTACCCACATCCAAGTTGGTGGAAGCAACAAATGTCCGATATGAATTCTCTGGTTTAGCAGTTATTTTTATATATCTATTTACCAAAACTCAAAGATATATATAAAATATGCAATTTTGAATTGTACAGTTTTTGAAAAAAAAAGCATTTGGGAATGAGATATTGAGCATCGAAAATTGCGTGTGATGTGGGTAACTGAAAATGTCAATTTGATGAGGATGTGGGTATCTGCTATGATAAGATGAGGGTAACAGGTAGATGCAGAATGCTGTAAAATTTACAAATATATTGTCTATGGAACAAAATTAAGCAATGTTTTATTACTGTCTGACATTGTCTGTGGTATGGCCATAGACGTTAAGTAGTAGAAAAATATGCTTGGCTTGCAGTTACCCACATCTCAGTTGAAACTGAATGTTCAGTTACCTGCATCGTTGCTTTGTAGTTACCCGCATCACACACAATTTACTATGCTTGATTATCTCATTCCCAAATGCTTTTTTCAAAAACTATGATTCAAAATTGCATATTTTATATATATATATCTTGAAGTTTCGGTAAATGGACATAAGAAAAATACCTGTTAAACAGGAAAATAATACATTCTAGGCGTGTATGAAAACTAGGAATTTAATAAGAATAGAACAGCTCCATGGACATTAGTGATATGTCAACTTGATTAAATATTATATGTGTTGGATTATTTAATGTGTACTGTAATCCACACATACACATGCTGAAATAATATGCATTCTTTATAATACTACCTACAGGCAAGCTCTACCATGTCTTACGCTGCCCTGTTTGTGAAAATTTTAATAACACGGCTATATTAAATTGGAAAGAAAGTCATTCCCAACTCTATGTGTGAATTGGAACTTAAAGTGTACTGTATGCATCCAAGTTAATTATAATGTATTGTTTGCTTCAACATGCACCTAGTGCTATTTAGTAATCTAGGCTTGCAATTTACACATTGGCACCAGCCATGCAATAATAATTATGATTAGGTGATCGGTTTAGCTGACTAACGTTTTGTCTGTGGCCTGCCAAATAGTCATAACAGTACTAGCACAGTTTTAGCTTTATGTCTGGGCCCACAATTGTTTTCACTTTATGTCTGGGCCCACAATTGTTTTCACGGCATGGAGGTAGCGGAAGTCTGTACACTCTGTCAACCCATTATTTGGGATATTTTCCCTCGATTCTTTGATAGAACGCACGATTTTAAGTATTGATTATCAAGAGTAACGGCATGTGGCTTTGTCCATATTTGCGCAGTGACATTTAATGGCGATACTACACTATGACGTGCTGTCTGGCATATATATGTTCATGGCCTAATATATCTTATCCTGATGTAATAATGTATTACTGCATGGCAGATGCCCGTAAACTATTTTCACTTTTCTGACCAATCTGACATGATCAATGATGAAGACAGGCTTGGAAGGATCCATAGTGTAGCCAGGATAACAATAGTTCTATTGATGTAGAAGGATACATTGTACAATCCTGGGATATGATGACATCTGTTGTATAATATTCACCTACTATAATATATTATTACTACTGTACTAAGTTGGCCTTTGACATCTTGCAATCAGCAGTCTCTGGTGTTGAGAGACTTATTTTTGTATATGGATTTAGAGCCACTTTCAAGATGCTTTCACTCTTAACATGGCTTGTCAGTTTAGGGCAGGAAAAAACCTGCAACATGCAATATCCGTAGTGTTGAATGTTGCAGTAAACCTGCAAGCACTGGCTGGTTCTGACAGACAAAGGATGATAGCACATCCTATTATGATCATGTAGCATCCTATCATGATCACGTAGGAAAAGTAACTTTCACAAACATTCATCGGGTAGGGTGTCTTTGCTCTGAAGTTCAACATTCTACATATTACCCGTCACTTAGCTCTTGTACTGTGACGTTCAGTTTAGACAGTTTGCCTATTCAATATATTAAGAAAACATAGTTATTTGTTTGCTTATAACTATGCTCTTGTTGAAATATATTTAGCGACTATTAGCATTTTCTGTCTAGTAAGTCTGAAATAGAACAGTTGAAAAACAAATGTTTATTATCATTTTGTCTGAGATTCTCAAAAAACTACTTATCTTTTTTACTTTCCTGCAAATGCCAATTTTACAACATTACACAGTGTATATTTCATGAAATATTTGTCTTTTTTAAATGAAAACTAGGGAAATAATATGGTTATATTGCTGACTGTTATCTTTTGCAATGTCTGGCTGAACTGAAAGGTCACATTGCTATAGGTAAGAGCACATTCCTCTTCTCTATGCCATGCCTACCAGTAGACTTAACATGATTAAAAATTAACAGAGATGTCATATTATGTCTGGCATACGTCTTAAGTCTAGGCTTGGCTCTCTGGGCCCCAATGATACAACTGTGCTCCAGACATGTGCCTCTGAATTATTTATGTAAATTTTGTGAGCTGGATTTGTGTGCGTTTATGAAAAGATATCTGTGTTTAAGGGGGATTTGCTGCATTATCTGCAGAAGTGCAGACACGCGCGCACAAACACACAAAAAAAAACACACACACAAACACACACACAAACACACACACACACACACACACCACACCACTTATGTGTGTAACATTACATTTAATACATCCTTCTGAATTTGCAGTGTACAATAAGGTATCATTATCAATGGTAACATGCACAGATCTGATTTACATATAGTGCACAGAGCTGATTTACATATGGTGCACAGGGCTGATTTACATATGGTGCACAGGGCTGATTTACATATGGTGCACAGGGCTGATTTACATATAGTGCACAGAGCAGATTTACATATAGTGCACAGCAGATTTACATATAGTGCACAGGGCTGATTTACATATAGTACACAGGGCTGATTTACATATAGTGCACAGGCTGATTTACATATAGTGCACAGGCTGATTTACATATAGTGCACAGGGCTGATTTACATATAGTGCACACGGCTGATTTACATATAGTGCACAGGGCTGATTTACATATAGTACACAGGGCTGATTTACATATAGTGCACAGAGCAGATTTACATATAGTGCACAGGGCTGATTTACATATAGTGCACAGGCTGATTTACATATAGTGCACACGGCTGATTTACATATAGTGCACAGGGCTGATTTACATATAGTGCACACGGCTGATTTACATATAGTGCACAGGCTGATTTACATATAGTACACAGGGCTGATTTACATGTAGTGCACAGGGTTGATTTACATATGTTATATTTCATGGACACTGGTGTTTGTATTCATCATGGTTGGTATCAAGCTTTTGTATGAAAACTTTACATGAAAGTCTTTCAAATTGCAAACCAATGATTGTTAGGTGTAATAGAACAAATAAGTGGTTTACGTCATAGTGGCCCTGTTTTCTGGCAAGTACCTGCTTATGGCTGGAAATTTGTATTAAAAGTCAGGAACTATAACACTTGTCGTTCATAACTGATAGAAAAAAAATGTAACATTAAATAACTTTATTGTATTAATTATTAAATACTTATCTTAGAGGTATAGAATTACAGATAATGATTGTTTTAGGACAACATTTGACCTGTAAACAAATGTAAATGCATAGTTACTAGTACATTCACATGTAATTGATTTTGTCCTTTTCACCACTTTATTGTAAGGGGAATTCTATGACACCCCTCTACAAGAGAAATTAAATTAGAAAAGTGAAATCCGCTTACACATTTGCATATCCAATTTCTCACAAATTTTATACAATAAACAGATTGCAGTTAACTAAGCTGGACTTTGACATTGCCAATTTTTATTATGGTTTTGAACTCTTACCATGATAGTGCATGTCATCACAGTAGCATATTTTCCATGCAGATAAGAGTACAAACACATAAATTATGCATATTCTTAGAGTTTACTATTGGTTTTTAAATTCATTGGCAGTCCCAAGCCTAAAGTACTAGTGGCTATGTTGAATGAAGAAATCCCTGATTGAAGTGATTGTATTGTTCAGAGAAGTATAATTTGTTTCATATAAAGTACCAAACTAATAAGCATTGGTACTATCCATAGTCTATATAGAATTCCGTTAATTATGAAATTGATAACTAGTTGGACATTGGACATGAGTATTACTATAATATAATCAAAGAAGTATAGTTTCAAGTAAAAAGATTGTTTCATTGTTAATGTCAACTAGAGCTGTGATCGTACTCCTGAAAAACTGGGCTTGGAATATAAAACACTTTTGTGCCATGTAGCCTACAACACTGTAGTATGTCTGCTTTCTTGCTTAATGTATACTCCATTATTTCACGTGCAATATACACTATTATTTCCAGTACAATATGCACTATTATTTCCACTACAATATCCACTATTATTTCCTGTCTAGACAGTCATGATGTCACTCTAGTCTAGACATAATGGTATCACATGTTTTCCACTTGAAATTGGTCTCCAAAAGCAGCAGTTTACTTGATCTCATGTGGTGTATAATAATATGGAAGTTGCCTCTAAAACCATTATGACAAGTAAACAACAAACCACCTTATTTATCAATGCTAAATCTTTGCAGGTCAGATTACCTATAATTCACTAATAGTTTGAACACCTAAATTAATTGATTTTAAACCTTCATATTTTTCTAATAATTCGAACAGCTACAAATTTAATTAACATTTCCTGTTCAAATTATTATGGTAATTATGGTATCTCCTTCTATGCTTACCATACACCAACCAGTTACAAATACAGCTGATGCCATAACCAGTGCTAATAATATATTATGTACTTCAGTATAAAAGTTTTAAAGCAGTATTTGTAGTATCTGGTTACATTCTTGTATCATCTTGTTTATTTTATTGATAGATATACTGTCCAGAGGGGATGGGGGGGGGGGGGGGGGATGCAGCATTTAACCCTAAATTTTTATACAAATGTTATGCTTGTTAATCATGCCCACTATTGTTTGTAGTTAAAATAATTATTATTAGTTATTATTTTCTTCTGTTCATCATATTTCACTTATGCCGCATGCGCAATGGTTATAATAGTTCATGGTCATTGGGCATGTGTCTAGGCAGATCGTAACAGAACAAAGATTAAAGGGATTACATGTTGACAATGTTTGCACATGCAGCAGAATATCAGTTTCCCAGGTAGTCGATCTGATCTCAAACTGAATCATGCAGCTACATTAAAATGAAAAATGAATAGGATTGCAATTGTCAAGAAATGATTATGAGTATTAGACGGGCAATTGCCTGTTGTCATCCAGTGCTGCCATTATTACCTCATTAGTGAACTATGCCCTATGAAGTTTGACCCTCGTTAACAACTTAATTGTGTTTTCCCAAAGCGGCTTTTCTTGGTACTGTTGTAATGAGCGAAACCCCCCACCCATTGATACATCCATTTTGATGTTATTTGTCCATGCCATTTCTCTGTTGTTTTATTCATTAATGTGCCCAAAGGAATATCACTACAGCAGGAGTGGAATTACGTCATTCTTTCCGCCACATAATCATATAGAGGCTCGGGCTCCAGCTCTCTTGTTAGTGCCCAGAGTTTGGCTTGCAAGGGCAGACACTTCTTCCCTGGTGGCTGCCAATCTGACTTGTCTGAGCCAAAGCCCATGAGAGCCGGTTTGCTAAGCTTGATCAACATGGTGATGATAATTTTCACCATCAACTAGCATGCTCATAGCTTGAAGATTATATATCAAATATGCATTCAACTTGTTCAGTAGTCGTCTGGCATTCACCACTTGCAGTCAGAGATATTTTTATTACATGCACGTTGGAAATATATTGGGAGTTGCAAAGGCAGCTTTGATTTGAAAGCATGGAGATTTTCAGAGGAAACCTCTTGGCAATAGGCTGAAGTGAACATACTGAATATTACTTTATGAAATCAAATGATATTTACTGCCTTTAATTAATGGATTGTATGTAAATTGGAAAATATGGAAATTCAACCACTAAGAAGTAATCAGTTTCCTAGTTAACCTTTAGTACTCATTAAAAAATTGCATTTATGTAGTTCACTATTCACATTGACAATAATCAAATTACATTACTCCCTTATATTTGGTTGAGTATTGTACATAAACATGATACATATTCACAAGAAAATGAAGAATTCTCAACCAACATAAGATAAAGTCAGTCTTATGTCTGGTGCAATGAAAACACATGTTGCATCAAGCATCATGTAATCATGAAACCTGAAGTTGAAACTAAATGAAAAATCCACAACTTCACAGACATCCAACTTGCATGCAATTTAGTTTGAAGTCGCCATTAGTTTCATGACAAAACACTCATCTCTGGGTCTTGAGTGCCTTCATTACAGTTGATATATGGAAATTTCTTGCAAATTTCTTGGTAAATGTTGTTTGTTAGGAATCCCCCTGAAGTAAGATAGGGCTTGTCTGGGCTTTCCAGCCGCTTGTTTTATAGGTAATTTACCGGGATCTAGACGGTGATCATTAGTTGGTCACTGCTATATATATAAGTGTGTCATGCTCCAGACATTTGTTCCTTATCCTGTGTCAGGACGAGTTACAGTATTCTGCCCGGTGGTACCGGTCATCAAGGATGCTCTAGCTATTCATTACCCAGCTCTCGCTGTCATCCTGTCTAGACGTTAACGGAAGTAATCCTACGCTGTAGATGAGTCTGGCAAACAATGATCGGTGTCTTTTTTTCTCTCTCTCTCAGAACTTTTGTCACACTAGGACTTGTATCCTCTTCTTTTTTTTTGACATTCGGTTTTAGAATGTTTGTGATTGTTCTGTGACCTCATTCCTTCCAACAATATCTATCTCAGTTTCCATTTATAGTATTTATCATTGTAATATTTTATTCCCCCCATCACTATTATAACTAATTGTTCTTTTTTGTTGTTGTATTGGCATGAGCAAAATTGGCATTGGTTAACAATAGAATGCTATTTAGATATCAACAATGCTGTCAGTGCAGAAGATATGTATTTTTAATTGCTTACAATATGTACCAGCTAGTGATATGAATTATTAGATTGTGCAGGATTTTGTAAGCTGTATGTTTGTGTACACCACTCCAACTAAAAGACATGGTATTATAGCAAGTTATCATTGCTCGGAACCCGTAACATAAATAGTTGATTGGAAACTACTGAGACATACAATGCATGGAGAGATGCTGGAAGTTCCATAACGTTAGAGGTCACAGTGAAAATAGCCGTAACTTCCCTTGTCATCATGACATCACCACCATTGTCTCTCTGCACATTGTAACCGATTATGCAATTTCATCCGTCTCATACAGTTTTATAAATATGAGACTGCTACTAACCAATGAAATAACTAGATTCCTCTCCCAAGTAATGATAAACTTTATTTCCATGTGTTACCATCGTTATGTTGTTGTGACTCATCATTGCCTGTCGGATACACAAAAAAAGATTTTCACTGGTTTCATAAAAATGTCATTACAGAGAAGTTCCTTCGGGATCCTCTGTGACCCTGGAGAACCCTAGGTGTCTGGCAGATGTTGCATACCACCGCTTCCACTGCGGGAGACTTCCCACCCAATCATATAACTTCAAGTAGTTTCCATAGCAGCAGGAATTGCCACTGAAAACACTCTTGAAAGAGAATACACCATAGAACAGTGAATCTTCTGAAATAGATTTTTTAGGTTCCACCTTTGACTCGAGAATATTGAGAAACTAGGAAGGTATGGATTGACGACATCCACACATCGTTGAGTATCATCTGAATGCTACTCGTGCTCATAAATAGGGCCTGGCCACTGTTGTTGCATTGTCCTCTTGGACAAGTTCCTCGTTTGAAAATCGTGACGGCAATGGTGATCAAAGGGCAATGAAAGTAGAATAGATTTGCAAAGCTGCAGTGTGGCTTTGATATTGGTGTGGTGATGCAGCAGCGTGTGGTCTTGGTATGGAATCTCGAATTGTCCATTCATCGTAGGCACCTGATCAGTCAATATGTCTGTAGTACCATGGCACTAGGTGTTTGCTCTGTTACTGGCGTCAGACACTGCCTCATTGCATACATACGTGGGCGAAATTTCTACATCATCACTAAAAGCTTATTATTTGTCCAGTTGACTAGTTACTGTATGTTTGGTTGTAATTTATTATGGGGAACTTTTGAGCGTGATTTATTATTGTGAAAGATCAAGTAATGCTTTAAAAAAAATGTTATGGATATAAATAATAGAGGTATGTCATATCATATGCAAGAATTTTGGTGACTTTTAAGACAAGAGTTTTAGTGACATTAAGACAAGGAAGTGTGCACTAATCAAAATAGATATCATGACGGCCGAGTTGTATTTCGACCAATAGAAAAACAGCTACATGTATAGTGTTGTTCTCTTTATTGTAGAATGGTAATTGGTAGTATTTCAATGTCCAAATGCTTCCTATATATGGAATTATGTATTGTTTTATCGTTTTAGGTAATTTACATTTATTTTCTGCCCGTGTTTTTCCTACGTTTTAAAAATAAACTTTCATTCTTTGGATGGACATAATTCACATAGATTCTTTGAATTGCAAGTTTTTTGCAACCAAGGGATGGCCACATCTTTGGTATATTGGTTACGTGTGGTAGATGAGCTCTCCACAGTGCTCAACACGCTCACTTCGCCATATCGCAGTAGGTTTTCTTGGATCTCTGAGCTTGTGCAGGTGGATATGATTGATTGTGTCTGTACGCTGGCGTGCCGATTCATGCAACGACTCACGGTCAATAATGCATTTTTGTGGTCAGCCTGAGCGGGCATATATCAGTGGCAAGCCGTCTGGTCATGCTATGAATAGCTGGGTCAGTAGAGTGGTAGGGCTAACCCTTTCCCAGCTGGGCGAGTCCACTGACAGGAGCAGGCACAGCATGTGAAGCATCTGCTCAAGGTAAGGAGATTTCACTGGGTTAACCCTTTCACCTCTGGATCTGGGTCAGTGGGTTAATGTTTTATCTCCTGGGGTTGGGGTCATGTGTGTACAAGGTATTATAGCTGCCTCAGCTGGTCACTAGACTATGGTACTTCTATTATTACGACTCCTATGCTTTCTCGTGTGTTTTGTCAGTAGCTGTAATGAATTATCCCTTTCTTGTGGGTACGTTGGTAGTCTGTTCCTTATCTGTTCATCTGTAGTGTCTGTAGACTTATTATGCTACCCTCTTAGTTTCACTACCAGTGCTCTAGACTAACATATGTCTGACATACATGGGCAAGTTAAATTGCACTGTGGGAATCTATGTTTTAACATTTAGCACCTTTGGTGCCTTTGCTACTTGCCCTGACTCAGTCTGCGGGCAAGTACTAACTAATGTTAGTCTGGAGCCCTGCACGACCCTTGATTTTTTTTTTCCCCGTCTAGTTTTGGTCATTTGAGACTGTAGACTATTGGTTAAACCCTATATCATCTGGTTCAGTTGTACTTACCATTAACCCTTTCTCAGTACACAAGGATAGCAAGATTAGTTTATTAATATGAGGCTCTTAAGCATATTCAGGCAAAGGTAAGTTAGTGTCACGCCATCTGTAAAGTTCTTTTCATCACATCATTTTCTAGTATTTTTGTTTGTTTTTCTTTGTCTGGCTACTTTTACAAGGTCAGCAATAACTCAATTGAGCTGTTTTGTGACATGATGTCAAATAGAATTCTTCCCATGACAGATCACTCAACTTGACATTCAGGCCAACCAGTTGTTTACATATCAAGTGCATTAGCCAGACTCTGTGACTATTGGATTGATTGGCATTATCCTTTATGATTGGCTTCATATTTTATGGCAGGCGGGTGGTAGTGCAGTGGTAGAACAGTTGGATTTCGGAGCCAAAGGTTCTAGGTTCAAATCCCACCGCGGGGCCCCGGCATCAAAGTTACCTTTCTGACACAATATTGATAGGATGCAATAACTGGTAATGCAGTTATCATCCTTGGTCTTGTCAGTACCAGCCGATGCTCGCAGGTTTACTGCAACATTCAGCGCTACG
>JAUTBT010071854.1:0-13619 GCA_032361225.1 Lepetodrilus schrolli
AGTACCAGCCGGTGCTCGCAGGTTTACTGCAACATTCAGCGCTACGGATGTTGCGGGTTTCCTCCTGCCCTAAAAAAGTCGTGATATAAGTGAAATAATCTTGAAAGCGACTCTAAACCCCAATTCCAAAAAAAAAAGAGTTTAAAGTAGTAGTAGAAGTAGTAGTAATAATAATAAAAGCAATAATAGTTTTCATAATATATATCATTAATGTACCATTTGTTCCACTATTTCAGTTAACAAGTATGTGTCGGAGGACGGTGAGTGCAACCTGTTATTGTTGAGTCATATGGTGCAAGTCAGGTCACGTGGTACAGCATAGTAGAAGCGTCTCGGAGGGAGACGGCAGGGCGTAATTCGTTAACTGAGAGCACCTTCATGTCAGTGAGCCTGTCGAAGTTGAAGATTAAGTCTCTGACCCCAATACTACATTATTTCATTTGATGTGGGTTTTTCACAAACACCACAACCACGTAGATATTTGTACGAGGTCAATTAACCTGATCCCCTGGTCGTGTTGTAAATATCACCAGGAGTTGGCCATGAAAATGGCGGCTGTCTACTGGAAAGACAAAATGGTATTTCTATAAAAAATACCGAAAGTGATTACTTGTGATGGTTCAAGTTCGTCAGTGCAACTAAGAATGGCTTTAATAATATCTGTTCTTTAAATGCGTTTACACTGTTAACGACGTGAACCCGAATAGTATTACACGTGTGAGTGCTTCATACAATGTGCAGACGGTCTTCTATTTGGCCAGATAACAGAAAGTACGTGACAGTGATGTGCACCTCTAGAACCATGATAGTCAATCTGCGTACTAAAATGTTCATCAAAACGCACCCGGATATGGCCTCAGCCTCAATTTCACTCGCGCATCTCGGATGTCACAGTACCCTGAATGGTTCTGGGCAACATGTCCAGATTATCACCACGCTAAACAAGTGTGGTACACGGAGAACCGTAAGTCTCTAGCCATCTGTGGCACACTTCCATCTGCAGTCACAAGTGAGCAACGAAATACGTAACTTGCAAATATTCGAAATATGTAAATATATATTGTAAGGATTTGTGCGAGTATATGCCACCCCTGATATAAGAGTATTGCAGTGCATTACACAGCACTAAAATCGACTACAAATCTTGAGCCTGATTTGGGCAAAATGTAAAACAATAATTTTGCTTGATATAAGTCTCGAATGTGTCCCCCACAATGGAACTAAGTAACATGTCATCAATCCAGGGAAGGGGAATCCTTTATACATATTCGGTTAAGAATGCCTTTTACACTTACGGATAAAATGTTTACTTATGGGTGATTTCATTACACTTACGAGTAGTTTTACACTTACGGTGGATTTTACACTTACGGGTAGTTTTGCACTTATAGGTAATGTTACGCTTACGGGTGATTTTACACGGGTAGTTTTACACTTACGGGTGATTTTACACTTACGGGTAGTTTTGCACTTACGGGTTGTACACCACTATCTAGAATGCGTAATTATTGTGCATTGTGTTGCCATGACAGGTTCTTGGTATGATGTTGGTATCCACGGTATTCCTCTTTCAGGAGACACCACTTGAGATCATGTATAGAAATCAGTTGACCATACGCTCCAAGATCCAAGGGCGGAAGCTTCAAATCCCGCTCGTCTGTGTATTTCCGCGACTACCGGTCAGCTCCAGAAGTACCGGACGTCTGCCCAGCGAATACCTCGGACACCTGCCTAGCGAGGACGTGCATTCTGTACATGGGTTCCTGGTCCACATGGATGTGCACACAGACACTGGCATACTGGGGACGTACCCCGCGTCTACCCCCAGCAACGTCTCCCTCTACATCGTGCTGACCACTCCCATGACGACGGCAGTAAACAACATCACCGTCTACAGATGCGTTGTGATTACTACCTCTCCTAGTGGCTCACGCATTGAACGTCATCTGATAACTAAGGGGTAATTTTTTATACAACAAGCATAGGAATGGAAAACTATATAAAATTGATGTGTAATGAATTACCTCGAACACTTGCATAACCTGAATCTTTAATTGTATGTACAATATGCAAGTATTAGGTTACCTATATCACAAAATATTGTTTTAATTAATACAAATTAATATACTGTAGCAAATAAACGAAGTATGACTGGTATAAATGATGTTTAGATGCCCCGCCGACAATGTCACCGTATCAAGAAAAGATATGGAGATTTGGGTCGCTATTGGTACTCAGTGGTATGCAGAGGAGAAGTCTGAGCAATTCCTGCAGTGCCTTGTCGTACGCTGCTCAGCAGGTCGCTGTGGGAACACTTGCCCGGGCCAATTTATATCTAATAGCACACATCAGACCACAGTGGTGCAAGGTCCGATTATTGTCCTGGGTAGCAGTTCTAGGGAAGGTAGGCACTGACTTTACTAACGGTAGTTATATATATATATATATATATATAATCATTCTGCTATGTAGCATACGTTATTGTACCTTAAATCTATGAGAATCTTAAGGCAGTTTCATTTGATTTAGCTTAGCGCTTCAACAATCAATTAATTTCACTGATACTTTATCAAATTCCAGAAAGAAATGGTACAATACCGGTTGGATCACACGTCCAGAATGCCACGAATCTCACTGGACGGCGTGACAACAGCAGCATGATGACAAACGGACCAAATAGTACTGAAGGGCAGTCTGGAGCCGGTGGCAGGCCTACTGGTGGGGGATATGATAAAGGGGAGGGAACTGGAAACTATACATCCTCGGACGTTAGTCATGTGGGCGCAGCTGGAAACACGAGTGAAGGCGAATCAAATATGACAACCATTGGCGTGATAGCAGACCGAGGAGATGATGGGTGGACGGACAGAAACAACACACAGCACAACTCGACTGACATTCTAAACAGACAGCCGTCACCACACGATGCCATGAGTAAGTAGGAGAGATTATAAAACTGTATCTTCACCGATCATTAAGAACACCTATATTTCGACATCATGATTGGCCATGCATTTCATTGTTATCCAGATGGTTCCTCTTCGAAGCAAGTAAATACATCGAGCCCGGTGACTGAGAGTTCTGAAACTGGTTTAACAATTGGAGGATTCCTAGACACAGGAAAGGTTAGCACTGGAACCCCCGTTGGAGATACGACTTCAGGAAGTTACGGTTCTAAGGAACCAGGCACAGGAAGTGCAGGAGAAGAAAGCCAAGATACGTCAGAAGAGGAGCAAACAGATGGATCAGACGGAGACGTGTCCGGCAGCCAAGGATCGGGCGTTCTGGAGATGCCGTCCGTAAATAAGACCACTGGTGATGACAACTCCAAGACGACAGCCATAGCGGTGGGCATCAGTGTGGGTGTGGTGATGGTGACGGCCATGGTCGTGACACTGGTCGCCATCAAGCTCGGTCATCACATCAAGATGCCGCATTCTGCTGACATGCCAAGGGAAGACAGTCCTTAGGTAGAATAGAATCTGATATCGAATGCATGTCACTAGCCGGAACAACTGTGAAACACACTTAATAAGAAGTATCTTTTCGGGAAATAATATTGATACGAATCGGTTAACAATGGTAGATTTGAACTTTAAAAGTGTTAACACTTGTGGGTTACCAGTTGCATTAAGCGTATAGATTAAGAGACTAGTGTCTGACATTAGTGACCTGGGTCCCGTTGCTCAGAACAAATGTAGCTACAAATTGTAGTCGCTAAAATAGTTTCAGCTTCCCAGATTCTCAAGCACTGTGCGATAAAGATGTTTCATGCAATGGACTTGCACTTGTACTTACAATAAATTGTAGCTACTATTGTTCTGAGTAACGGGGTCCAATGGTTTGTGGCAATAAGAGAGAGAATCGTTCTTTGCATTGGCGTTAAACAAACGTTCAATCTGGGCTCATAGCAGAAACTAAATAGTAGATGCTCGGACAATGTAGGTAAGCATAAAAATCGGAATTGTATTTTCCGATAGACATTTCATTGTAGGCGATACTATTGAATAGTTGGACTGACACCACAGACCATAATCAGTCCGGATGCTGTGTTGCTAATATGATGTCTATCTTGTGTTTCCGTGTTCTGTACTGTAAATCAGGAAATTAATGCGAGTATGATATTAATGCGAAAAATGCGATTGAATTATGGCCGCATTTAATTCCTACGCATTATGGGAAATAATGAAAGGTACGATCGGGAAAAAACATGAATAGAGGCCTGGTCGATCGCATTTACTTGTTGTCGCATTTATGTTCAAAAGCTTGGTCGCATTAAATTAGTGATATATATATATATATATATATATATATATATATATATATATTGATGGCGATATATTGTATCACTGTCCTTCGTTGCCATAATGCCACCACAGCAATCTGTTGATCAGAGTAGGCAGGCATACATCACACTGCTAGTCTGCAGGAATAAACATCCACACTATTCCACAGTTATGTTAACCATATGCCTTATGTCAGTCTCCGCTCCAGGTCTAGCAACTACCACGCCATGTTGCATGACTAACACACGACATGCAATGGAGTATGGATTGTCCGTTCAAAAGTGAAATTATTTATGTAAATTTATCGAGGGACTCACAGAATAGGGTCCACACCACACATATTGTTTCCATGTACTAGAATGTATAGATAATGATATTACAATTGTATTAATGTTTTATAATATATAGTTAGTCAACATATATATATATCATATGTATTGTACATAATTATCTACCTACACTGGCTACAGAGCAACAAGTTCACTTGTGTTCATTCTATGTAAGTTTTAAGCTGTATACGTGTATATGAACGTGACCTAATCTGAGCAATCTGATTGGAAAATAAAGTTTGTCAACTTCTTATTATAAATGCTGTTAGCGATGCCAAACGTTTGTAAACCAATACGCGACGTTTAAAACATCTAATTCTTCTGTTTGGCCCATCATTTTCAATTGTTAGTAGACTATCCGGATACAAGCACAATAGTATCTCCATCTGTTTGCAATTCTTATTTCCATACGATGAAAATCTATATGAAGTCAGCATTTCGCTAAAAGAAATATATTTAGAATATACGGCATTCCGTTATGCAAATGGTTGTTCATAGTTTTGTTAGGAACATGTCACATTCACCGACTAAAGTTCGTAGGGATTGTAACGTAGTACATAATAGCGGAACACTGCGAGGCCGAAGATGTCTGTACGTAGGACTACACCAGCATCCTCAGATGATTACTTTACATCAATGCTATGTGCTAGTCACAATCAGAACTGCCAGCTTCCATTGGCAACATCATCACCATATCCTGAGGCTGGTCTTCGTACAGGTGATTAACAAACCACGTGACCTTCTTCTTGCGGGAAGCCACGATGAGGCTGACGGCGACGACCAGTAGCACGGCAACAGCAACACCAGCAACAACTACGCCGACATAGAACACATTCCGTTCACGGGGCTCTATAAACAACAGACAATATTTGTAATAGCCAACAAATGTTACCCTGATAATATATATTAAACATGCCATACTGGTTTATTAACGTTTTAAAATGCATGAAGTATACAGACGCATTGTAGATTTATCGAAAGGCAAATAACACTTATTATGTATAAATAAGACTATTAT
Organism: Lepetodrilus schrolli; assembly: GCA_032361225.1. Taxonomy (NCBI): domain Eukaryota; kingdom Metazoa; phylum Mollusca; class Gastropoda; order Lepetellida; family Lepetodrilidae; genus Lepetodrilus; species Lepetodrilus schrolli. Next base: position 5,634 of record JAUTBT010071854.1, read on the forward strand.
TTTCAAACTCATGAAGAGATGTAAGAAATTATTAAATTAAACAATTTTTCCCAATTAAATGCAAATTTGAATTAAGACAATACATAATTGACGGTACCTTTTCCAACATGAGACTTGAAAATTAGTGGTCCTTGTACCACTTCCACAAAATGGCGGTCATCAAGACTTCGCCTGCGTCGAGACTTCACCCGGGGGCACCACTGGCGACACCTATCGGACGTGTCAGTCGCATTACACACCCGCAGCCTGCACGTGATAAACATTTCCTGTGTGCGAAACTTGAAAATCGTGAAGAGAAACCTAACAGTGGAGTTAGAGGACGATGGAAGAATTTGAGTCGAACGGTCCTGGGAGCATCTGTTGAAGATAATACATATAATGCATTAATACCCTGTAATACTGGTATATCAGGTGTTGGTGATATACAACTGGAATCAAGCCTCAGACACACGCAGCAGTACTCATACACCATCAACTGATCACACTCCGCTGGCAAAGCCAAGGCGTGGCAGTATAATACAACTTAAATCGTGAACATACACAGACAAATTAATATAGACCCACCTTCCCACAATGAGAGGGTGTTCCATATCCGCCGTGGAGTTGGAGCTGGGGGTGGCCACACACTGGTAGAGCACCACCTTGAGGCTGGCATCCCTAGTCAGGATCCCCGCTTGCATGTACATCTTCTGGTCGAGCTCCACGTATATCGGCATATCTACAATCTGGCGGCTGCGGGTAATTACAGGAAACACTTGGATTAAACTGGAGTTAACTGGATGCACATTGAGCTTATAGCCAGCCGCACGTCAATTGTGTTTAAAATACCATGTAATTATGTTCAAGTAATCAATTCCAACTGTGTACATTAATGTAAATTCATAAGGAACATAAAAAATTAATCCTTCTCAAAGACGTTTCGTGGAAATCCTTTCGATTTGTAATAATGATTTCTTTTGAATCTTTTAAGAAATTGCCGATTTTTCAAAGAATGTAAAAAAAAAGTATTATACATCAAAAGGAATTGCCACGAAACGTCTTTGACAATGACTAATCAAGAATCAGCATAACCCTACGAGAGTCGTAACTAGATATAGTATGTTTATGTGTGTATGAACTACAAATACGACGTACTGTGGTTGAAATCCTTCCCATGTTCTGTTCACTCTCCCCAGGCCTCGGAACAGGACATTGTGTGAATCTTTCAGTGCGTCTGTGTTAGTACGATCTATTCACTAATAGCAAGTGTCTCATATCAATGGAATAAATCATCAATATTTGATTTACGGTTGGTCTACAAATTCTAGGAAGCTGGATCAAGTGAACCTGGGAACGTTACCTGTAACCAGGATCCTTATAGAAGGCAAGCTCTGCACTGAACTTCCCAAAGCCATGGACAGTCTTAGCAGTAGTAGTCTTCTTGTAGGTGTTAATTACAGCAGAAATGCTGACCATCTTGGACATGGAGCACTCTATCGGGACCATAATGGGACTGTCATTACCGGACAGCTCGTTGATCGGAAACGATTCGTTCTGTCTTGAGACTATTCTATTGCTGTAGATGATGTAGTTGTTGTTTTCCTGAATGGGTAAAACGAGGGGAAATGTAATGGTAAAACGTAATTGTTCATAACGGTGTGTGTCCATACTGGTAGTTATTCAATACGGAAGGTAATCTATATATGAACGTCATTGTGTGTAACTCGCGGGATGTTGAAAGTGAGTCTTCTACTGTCGTCCGTAGTACAGAAGCCAGTCACCGCAATAATAAATAGATGTCCTGTTAGGTGTCCGGCCCAAGACATCTAACGTGGATGCTCAAGAATAAACCAGGACACCTGAGGTGAAAGTGGCCGCTTAGGATTCTGTCTGATCCTGTTAGGATCCTGGAACAGGACACCTAACTATTTTTGCTGTCATTTGGAAGAGAGAAAGAAATGTCATCATTAATGGCTTTTACGACATATGTATTTCATATTTTGTTTACCTGATTACTTTCATAATCCAATATCATTAGAAAAGAAAAAAGAACTGTTACAGGTACTACTAGTATAGTAAATAGCGAAATGTCGTCTATCATGTAATCCCACCCTAGCGATCATCCCGCAGTCGGTGATGTCCGTGTTGAACACGATGGTGGTGTTTAGTCGCTGCCCCACACAGTCCGAAGTTCCCAGGGTCAGGTACGTGTAGCCTTCATTCAGACCGCTGTATCGGTCGCCAAGACCCTCCAGGTCTATTACCACCTGTAACGTCATCGAGTCGCATGTCACAGTCACCGCACTGGACACGTCTTCTGTGAAAAACCAGAACGAGACAAACACCTCTTAGAATTCATCAGTTAACCTATTACGTTTGCACGTATACTTGATATCATATTTGGACATTGGTATATCACATACGAGTAAATTACCACACTAATAAATGTATATATGATCGAGAATGTGCTTACCTCTTATCACAGATCCGTTGCTAGACAACCCATTATACTTAGGCGTCGGGGCTGAAACAAAAGACCACGATCATAATGATAATTATCCTCCGAAAGAAATGTACTAATTCGCTTACAATGCCCATGACAGCTTCCAGTATATGTCATTCATATGACAGCATAAGGACATAAATAATATTTACCGTTGCATCTGACAGCGGCATCCTCGAAATGGTTACAGTTGTGGGTGTCTGCGTAGGGGCAATTGTTAATGTCGTCTTCAGCACCTGTACACATCATATCGTCAAACAATATAGATCCTGGCCCTGCACCAAAGTAGCCACCTGGCAACGCAGTGGCGTTCTCATTAACGTCGTCCCTGGTGAATGAGAAACACGTTATTCAATGTCAACCTTAATAGTTGTCATCCCGAGAGAAAAACACTATAAATATTGGGACGTGATACACGACTGTTACTGAATATGATAGCACTGGGGCACCTACTGCGAACGTGGGGCGTTAGTTATATCTAATTATTATGGCATGAATTCTCGAAATGTTTACATAGTTAGACATAATTGTCTACCAGCTTATCATCCAGGAATTAAGATACCAGCTATTTTACGTATAATAGATACATAGGATACACCAACAGACGTGAATGGCGAGAAATTTGAGAAAACTACCTTGTCGTCTGCTGATTACGTTATTTTATAGGCTATTATCTTATGGTGTTTAACAGCATTCTACAGACAACCAGTGGATTAAAGACTCACATGTATCCCAGCATCCTACAAACAACTTGTGCTTCCGCCGTGTCAAAGGAATCGTCACACACGGTTCCCCATGTTCCAATACTGTTTGCAATACGGTACACTTCCAGTCGTCCCTCATTATTACGCGTTCCATTTCGCAGTCTGACCCCGGTGGTGGTGGCTGAAATAGGAATGTGAGTACTGTAAATCAGGAAATTAATGCGAGTATGATATTAATGCGAAAAATGCGATTGGCTTATGACCGCATTTAATTCCTACGCATTATGGGAAATAATGATAGGTAGGTCCAAGAAAAAAACATGAATGGAGGCCTGGTCGATCGCATTTAAATGTTGTCGCATTTATGTCTAAAAGCTTGAGGTCGCATTAAATTAGTGACGCATTAATTTCCTGATTTACAGTATACTGAGTAAATGTATTCCCATCTGTAATAGCAAACATGTAAAATACCGGGTACATGTTAGGAAAAGTATAGCCTGAGTACCAGTATTGCAGACTATTTTTGCCACGTGAACGCATAACAAATTTACATATCAGAATAAATGTTTCCAAATATTAAATAATCGCTATAAGCCGGGGTGATGCTTGTGACATTCTTTCATAGTAGCAGTTCAGTGTTCAGTCAACAAAAAAGTGTGAAAATATGAAAAGATGCATGGTCATAATATACATGTATGCATAACCACCAGCTAATAACCACCAGCTAATACCAATTCGCAATTAACACTTCTCTACAGCATGCTAAGTGAGACGGCTAAGTGAAAACTCACTCCCAAATGAGAACTCGCACTCTCAGACGGCCATTAGGAACATACCCCTAGACGGCTAAGTGCGAACTCACACTCCCAGATGGTCATTAAGAGCTCACACTCCTAGACGGCTAAGTGCGAACTCACACTCCCAGATGGTCATTAAGAACTCACCCTCCCAGTCGGACACTAAGAACACGCTCCCATACGTCTAAGTGATAAGTCACACTCCTAGACCTCCACTGAGAACTCACACTCCCAGACGTCCACTGAGAACTCACACTCCCAGACGACGTCCACTGAGAACTCACATTCCCAGACGTCTGTGATAACACACTCCCAGACCTCCACTGCGAACTCACGCTCCCAGACCTCCACTGAGAACTTACATTCCCAGACGTCCACTGAGAACTCACACTCCCAGACGGCTAAGTGGTAACTCACACTACCAGACGGCTAAGTGGTAACTTACACTCCCAGACGGCCACGAAGCCTTGTCTTCCAATGGAGACGTCTGACCTGAACGACAACCATACGGATTTGGCGTAGACGGTGGGCGGGATGCTGTTACCGGAAAAACGACCTAAAAATGGTCCTCTTGGGCCATCCTCGCGAATCTTAAAAGAAACCAGACACGATCAGTATTACTAAGAAGAAGCTCAAGTGACTTGCATATATAGGCATCCATGAATACTACCATAGGTATTTGGGTGCCAAATCCACATTAAAACTTTGATCTGGGCCCGGTTGTATTAAACGTTAATGATCAATTAACGTTTCGTTAAACCTCCATTAACTAATGCAGCATTACATTAGCATTACAAGTCAATGCAGTAATAGCGGCTAATTACGCCATTAGTTAATGGCACTTTCATACAACCTGGTCCTGGTCTTTAAAATTATATGGTGTCACTGTACAAATGTGTGATACCGTTATTTGAAACTGTATACATGTGTACAGATTCAAGATGTGACCATCTCTTCCCCTCTCCATTATAAACGTTACATGTAGTTTGTGATTTCTATAGTTAGAATTCGGCATGTTATTGTCAGTTTACATCTTCACAGTACGTCCCGTTGCTCTGGAGAACCTACCTCCAAGAAATCAGCACCTTCCTGCAGGTCGAAGACGGAGAAGACCAGCTGGATGATGTTTGGGGACTGTGGCGGGACGATGGAGTACTGGCAGTGCGCGTAGTTAGGATACAGCTGAGGGAACATAGGCGAAGCCAGACTGCCCGTGGTGTTGGAGAACATGCTATTGCAGCCTGGGTACATAACAGCCATTATAGTTAAATACCATTGATATTATGTCTGGATAACGATTGTATTTTATCTTTCGAATTGTGATCTGCAATCTAACATTCAAACATCCATACATATATGCAAGTATACAGACTGGTTCTCACCTTTAGGGAAGCTGTTTGTGTCGGCACTTATTCTCTTCAAGGTCTTCACAGCCTCTGAAACATGTAGGAATGGTTGAGGTATAGCTATTTGCAGCTGATACGTAGGTTGTCTGATTGTTGATGCACTACGTGAGACTAGTGAAGTGATCAGACAATGGACCAATATGTTATATGCATTGTCCCACGTGTGATGTCGTGGTAAAAACAAAGGACTATTGGATTCAAAACCAAGGACTCGGAACTGCAGACGTACAAGCATGGACTCACGTGTACAACTAACGCCCGAGTCCTCTCCATGATTACAGTTATGTTCGCCCCAGGCGTCTACCCGGCACTGGGCCAGAGTTGTCATGGAAGTGGAACACTTTGTGTTGTCAAGCCAGATCGGATCAGCTCCGCGACCAAAATGTCCTTGTGTTAAATGTCTCGCAGTTGGATCGCTACAAAAGAAAATATATACAAAAAAAACCTCCTTGGGAAGATTATAAATTGAATGGACATGTAATTACATCGTATTGTAACATTGGCTACAATTGGGTACTGTTCTTGCTTTAGACGTTGGCAGACCAACGTACGTGAACCCAAGCATCTTGCACGTGACAAAGGCCTCTGCAGGTTCCCACGAGTCATCACAGATGGTTCCCCACTTCCCAGCGTGGAACAACTCCACTCGCCCTTCCAACCCCATGGTTCCATTCACCAGTCGTACTCCTTCTCGCACCTCTGGAACAAGACAAACGTCCCACGATTGGTGCACCATTCCTATGAGATCAAACCGTCACAAATGTAAGGATGAATTTACGGACTGGCTTTGGTCAAATGTTGCGCAAGGCGTTATACTGCCATGCATCTATTTACAAATACATGCAACTATTATGGTAGATGTGTTCCATAGATAATGAAATGCATTCAATCCATCATAACTCACTTTAAATAGTACATTAGTCAATAACGTTCATTATACCAGACCACTTTATCTTGAATCCCTTCCTGGCGTTGCTGAAGTCAGATGTGAACCGCATCCAGTAAGAAGTGCCATACAGGATTGGTATGACTGTACCGGTGAAGTAGCCGAGATGACGACCGTGCCGCCCAGTCTCTCTCACCTGAAGCATGTGAAGGTTCCAGTACGATTAAGCATGGGTTGCCTTCGCCAGCATTACAGATCATCATGATCACTGGCTTGTTATAGAATTAAACAGAGGTCATTTGATGTTTTTTGTTGTTGTTTTGTGGGGTTGGGAGTATTTTTTTAGTTAATATGTTTCATGCGCATTATGTTAATCTGACGAATAATTGTTAAACATCGTGAACAGTCACATACATCTGGCAGTGCTTGGATGCATTTGACACTTCAGATACAAATCATACTGATATAATGCCATAATTAGGATACATATAATGTTACCTCCAGGGTGTCATAGCCGCCCTCCAGATCAAAGTTCACTGCCTCCACCCGGAGCAGTACGCCTGTACTGAGTACGGGCCTGATGAAATATTCGCAGTCCAAGTAGTTGTCATAACGTCCAGGGTAATTTGGTGACTGGAGGTATCCAGACGTGCTGTTGAACATAGTCTGGCACGGTTCTGAGGGATATGTTAAGGTATGTTTGGTTTTAAATAAAAATGTACATAAAATTTTAATAAATTTTTAATAAAATTTAAATAACGATTTTATCAAATTTTAATAAAAAAATACACAAATAATTTTGTGAATGTCGTTTTTCAATGAGCATGCAATCCCACCAAACACACATTCCATGGCATTGGACAATTCTTAGTCCGTGATCAGAGTTCCACCACCCAATGAAGTGCATGCCACCCAAGCGAACAATGAGGATTTGAAGTTGTTCCAGGCATACCCAAATAATGTTTATTTTTGAGAATTCTTACTCACAGGTAAACACCGCAATTGTTTGTTAAACATGTTCTACGCGTTGATCTGCCTTAAATATAGAGATCTGTCAACATGGCATCTGGGTTGGGTCCATTGCTTTCATGGCAAGAAAAGGCATGAAACACAATGTCATGTGGTTGCTAGTCTTCTTGTATGTCCCTCGTCACTGTTCATAGCAATGCTTAATCCATTCCACTTGTGATAATACTCCTCGCCTACTAATAGATGTGTCAGTAGTAGTAGTCCCTCAAATATAAATATGCCCTGCTGAATGCCACAATTTGTGTTGACAGAAATTCCCTGAGATGGAACAGATTAATAGTATATTATTCAATATACGTGGTGGATATCTACTGTGTAATAACGATTCGATAATCAACTGTGTTGATTACGTCATTTTGTGTTTCTCGTGCTTGGCTGAAATGTACTCGTCTTCTACTGCTTGTTCGCCCTCTCGATGAAGCTGTTTAGCGACAGTTTTAAATAGTTTATTAAATTTAAATGATTATATTGAATAATTAGAATAACCCACTCGATACGAGTGATTATGGAAAATATGTCTCTCGTGAAATTAACATATTTCCGTAATCACTCGTTTCTCGTTTTTGTATTTTTGTATTTTTGGGGGGGATTGGGGTTTTAAGTCACTTTCAAGATTCTTTCACTTATATCACGACTTGTCAGTATAGGGCAGGAGGAAACCCGCAACATCCGTAGCGCTGAA
>JAUTBT010071865.1:0-13618 GCA_032361225.1 Lepetodrilus schrolli
TATATATATAGTGGCTGTGTCATGGAACATTCAAGTGACGTTTCGAGAAGGCATGATGATTAATACTGCCTTAGACTTGTCAATATTCGAGTTCATATAGAGGTTATCCCAACACAACCTTTGCTTCCGCTACCAGTAAAGCATCGGGATAGTTAGGCTATTAGCGTTGGACAGATCAATCGGCGATAGGCATCAGGAAATAATAGAAAATTCAGAAAGTATTAAGGGTTATCTCGGACTACGAAATGGGTTATTTTCTATTAAATCATAAATTTAAGATGGAATGAACGCATATATAATCCTGCAAATGTGAATTATTTCATTCGAGACGAGATTGATAAAAAGCTTGTCATTAGTAAGTGTTTATAGTAGCGGGTGGTAGCGCAGTGGTAGAACGTTGGATAGAACTTAGAATGTCTTCAGTTACATCCTTGGTCTTGTCAGTACCAGCCGATGCTCACAGGTTTACTTCAGCATTCAGCGCTACGGTTGTTGCGGGTTTCATCCTGCCCTAAACTAACAAGTTGTGAAATAAGTTAAAGAATCTTGAAAGCGACTCTAAACCCCAATTCAAAAAAAAAAGAAGAAAAGAAACAAAAAGTAAGTTCATGTAAAGATACATCCACAGAAAATACATTTTTATTAACATATAGCATTTACAACCTTGCACATACAAGACCTGATTTGTTTAAACGAACTCTATAATAATCTATTCATTCGTCGTATTACATTTCTTATCGATCGTTTGCTATTATGCCGGCCATAGCCGTGAGTTACGGCAGTGAAAAGATAACGAGAAGGGTTAATTACCAGGAAGCAGAACAGACCAACAGTGCTATGCTGAAGGTGTAATTTTCGAGTCACACTATGGAATCTCTACATCCCGGTGTCAGCAGTCCATATAATCTAAACATGTGCGGTGCCACATGTGCGACGCTCGTTGTGCGAGGACAAATGGGATCGGAAAACATAATAATCTATTGTGTTATTTTCTTAGCAGTCCTCAATCATTGGTACGCGTCACCCAGAAGAATGTTGCTACTGACGGCGAACAGGACGTCAGGATGTCAAGTCGATGAAATCGTTTTATTTTGGGGTGGTAATAAACTACTAATTTTCCGTATGCCATGTGAATCAAAATTTGATAACAAGTAATAGCACTGCACGATGTGATTGTGGATGCAGAGATATACAGAATTCGAATACTAGTATCTGACCAAGCGAACGTTTGGAATCAAACTCGATCATCCTCTGGTCACGTGCTACCTCTGAACCAATGAGCGTCTCGATCCTGAGTGGGTCGTGGGTCGTGGGTCTTGTTCGTACGTAGTACTCTCAACACGTGATTCACGTCGACTGTCATCAACACATTCCCGACACTGTGCGCGTAGTAACCATATTGGACTTGTTTGATCGTGTCCTTGCCCGCTCACGAAGAACACGAGTAAGGGGACACCAAAGAGTTAATATACTGACGTGAAGACATATCAGTAAGGGCAGTACAGCCACATTTCAGCGAGTTTACCACTTACACGAGGAAGAAAACATTCTTAGCTGGTATTAAATTCACATCAAATGAAAGTAAAATACGATCAATGAATACGATGTCTTCAGCATAATCACTAATGGTTTTCATTGGTAGAACCGTAAGATACGCTACCTGCGGATATTTGAATTTCGTTCAGAAGAGACACTATATTAAATAGCTTAAAATATATGCAAGTAAACTTGGCGATATTGCATATATAGACACAGTCATTGTAATGATAAATGTCGACCATCCAACAATCCAAAGAAGTTGATAATAATAATAATAATAATAATAATAATGTAAACATTTATATTGTGCCAAATCCACGCTCGATAGCATGCTCATGGCGCTACATTATTACCCCGGCCAATGGATCTGTGTGCACCCAATTCCTTCTCAACTCCATGGGGAGTATACAACCCAAGCTGCACAATTACACAGCTATCAATACTCACACATAGCCTTGTCTACATTATGTTCACAAACACACTGTGGAGTAGTTCGAGACTGATTCCTGTAACGTGGTAGCCTAGCAGATGACCTAATACAGTGATCCAATAGACATAATGATTAGTGTCCGTTACTTCTGATATCTCACTGATCAACTCTATCAAGTTAACGTAATTAGGATAGACGTACACATTTATTTATTGCTTCATCATATACTGCTCCATTAACTGAGTATCAAAGAAAACATTAATGCAATGCAAATGCCATATTCTACAACACAATATTGAAAATTAAATGACACAATGTCATTAATTACAATTTTACAACGTACGTTGACAATGTATATTGATTTAAAATGTGGCGATGGTGGACTCCGACAAATGTCGCAATGTAGAAGAAACGTTATATTAATGTGTGATCTTCTTTCTCATGCCAATAATGCCTGGCAAGGGTAGGTGACGTTGACGATACCTTACACGCTGTATATACTACCTGACACGCTATATATACTACCTTACACGCTGTATATACTACCTTACACGCTGTATACACTACCTTACACGCTGTATATACTACCTTACACGCTGTATATACTACCTTACACGCTGTATATACTACCTTACACGCTATATATACTACCTTACACGCTATATATATACTACCTGACACGCTGTATATACTACCTGACACGCTGTATATACTACCTTACACGCTATATATACTACCTTACACGCTGTATATACTACCTTACACGCTGTATATACTACCTTACACGCTATATATACTACATTACTCGCGGTATATATTCATAAAGAAAGTGATAGTGAATGCTAATTATATCCCTGGACAGCAAATCGATAGACCATCTAACTTTTATTAAACCTTTATGTCCAGCCCGTCAATACCCCGAAAATGGATATAATACTTTAGCACCGTAATATAGTATATATGGCTTGTTTACCACTCACGAGCAGGAAATGGCGCTCTTCCTCCGACTTACATGTCACCGGCCGATCTTCTAATATCCTATCTACCGATAAGCATCACTTGCATATCGACCCTGCGTCGTACATGATAGAGTACACTTGCCACGGTTAGCAATACGGAACAAACATCTTGCAGTCGTCATCTGACCTAAATCTAGATCGGCGACAATGTTCTTACGGACTCAAGCAGCAATATTTGTACGTCCGTGATCTGATGAGGTATGCACGCCAAGGACCACCTGGGGTTCCCCTGTACGAAACGACGTACAGCTAAGGATGCCATAATTCCAACCTTGGCCATAGACTACAGCACTGGTACGGTTGGAGTTACGGCTGTCTTAGAGTTTCTCCGTCTAGTGCAGGAGAGCCCAGACTTCTAACGGGAGTTGACAACAATCCTGTAGTCAATACAGCCCATTCTGGATGTTATTTGTACGGATGTTACACGTTGAGACGGAAGAAGAGCACTTACCAATGTCAGTGTCCAGGAAAACCTCATTTCCCAGTGTCAGGGTGGTAATATGATTAGGACAAAATGTTCGACAAGTGAATGAGTGATTATGGAGTTTACGTCACTGCGGGAATCTTTCACCCATTTGCAACGATCGACAAAATATATATTATATAATATATAATTAGAAATATGAAAGTTTAATAGTAATGCGTATCTTAAAAAATGATGACTTCTTCATTCAATCTAGACTATCCATAGTCTCAGAGGGTGAAAGTAAATAGTTTAAATATAAATTATATTGATTGGTTTTATATTTATATGAAAGGAGCCGCTGACATCCTTTACCCTCTGATTTCCAGTAAATCTAGACTTGCTTATCTGATCTATGGGGATATTTTGAATAGGAGTATTTGGGTGAGAACAAGGTGTGACACTTTAATCTAAAGTAATTATTTTGAAACGTAAAAAAACCACAAAAAACTATAAGCTTGACGCAAGGTATATAATAAATTATAAAGGTTAAATATACATCAATTATTTTTAAATGCAAAAAAATACACTTAATACGCTTGATGCAGGGTATATTATTACAATGATGTGCATTTCAATGATGTGCAATATTGCAATAGTAACGGAGCAAGGAAGTCAAATGTAATATACTATAGTATGGGTGTAATAATGTAATATACTGTAGTATGGGTGTAATAATGTAATATACTGTAGTATGGGTGTAATAATGTAATATACTGCAGTATGGGTGTAATGATGCCCATTGCTAGTGAGAATGATACACATTTCAACATCATCAGCTCAGTTTGTTTTCTTATTACCTCGATAAATTTATCAACGACGACATCGTATAAACTGACAATTCCGCCATTACGGGAACTCAATACTCATTGTACCAAAGTAATAATAAATAAAGTAACGCTATCACTACAAAAATAAAAATAATGAATAGTATCAACATTGTGAGATACTGTACAAACATTGCAGGACAAATATGTGTTGTCAGACATCGGTATGTCAGGCACCAGGGCCAGAGAACGATGGTAGCGCTACGAGAGGCGTAATTTCATATAATAGTACATGTGTATGGACATGTAGCTTAGCGCTACGATCGTTGTTTGGAACAGCCCCCCCAGACGATAGTCTAAAAATGTCAACAGTCATCCTTGCTTCAAGTTTATAAATGTTATCCTAGAATAGTATCCACAGGGCAGATATTAGGAACACGTGGTGTGGGTAGCTATCTAGGTGACACAGTGACACTGGAACATCTGTTATTCTGATCCGTCGGGAGCAGCTGTTAGAATAGTCGCCATCACCGCGTGATGTACCATTTCTGCCAGGTTGTCAATGTCTCTAGGTCGTAGCCTTCGGCGAGAGGAAATGCCCGTTCGAATAACTACAGGTTAAATGTATTTTGACTTTTCCTGTGACCGATGAGCAAATAACATTGCTAAACCCTATGGGGGAATACCGGTGTTGTGCCCACCTTTAGGACATCGTCGGCATTGAGAAGGTGGAGTTGACATTATTTGTGGCACGGTTAGGCAAAACGCACATTTGTCTGAAGGGTATAGGCCTCTCTTCTTCTACAACCAGGTATGTTCCAATGACCTACCAATGTCTGCCTGACGCCCGGTGGAATATGCTGGTTTACAAGGCCACGGAGAAAGTCAGCATTTATAAGTTAATACCTTAGAACTACTAAATATATCCATCTGTTATTAATGTTGTTTTTACTATTATATTTGTCTGTGTCTATGCTTATGCGTGAAAATAAAATATCGCGACCACCAAACAAACGATATTCCCGTCTAATCATATTATCGCGATCCACTGTTTTGTCTTTTATATTTATTTTCCGACCTCACCTTTAACATGGCTAACAAAATATTTAACACAGACAGAACCTGGTTCCTTATTAGCCATTTCCTTCTCAATTGTATAATTTTACACATTAATTCAACATACGTTACGTTAACAATTGATAGCAGTTCTTACAGTATTGTACTGTTAGATATCAGCAGCCAATGGATCACCTTGTGTCAAAAACAATCACTAATGATCATCGGCCATTCCACAACCCAACATGACATTAATTCTTGAGATTGGCTTGTTTATCGACGGAACTTCCTACATTTGAAATAGAATATGTTGAAACAAATAGAGATTTATAATGGTTTTTATATAGTTTTTCTTTGCCCTATTCTTCAAACGATATTCCTTGAGTATTATAAATTAAATGTCAGATCATTTGATCACGGGCCTCGCCAATATTGATAAACTATTGTAATGACTTGGAAAACAAATCCCTTACATTTGTGCTCTTAAGGTTTCAGCTATTTATCGGATGGTATGACGTTCCTCACCGGTTATTAATACTACTAATATATTATTTTAAATGACACTTGTTTTCCATCTGTGACCAATAATCCACATATAATTACACTACAGCGCAACACATGAGATAATTGGCATTTTGTAATTGATAATACATGATTACGTGCATAAACATTATATCTCTTTATGACATTAGTTGTTCTATACATGAACTGTGGTTTAACATGGGACTATGCGCCGTTGATAATTAGATTGATGGCAATATATTCTGGCACCATCAATAGTGGGTCAAGGCTAAAACGTGTCAGTTAAAACTATATCTCAATGCTACTATATAACATAAACTGTTTATATATGACGCGAAAGCTGCATTGGGTCACGGATGTAACACTGGGCTTTCGTGGTATTTTATTTTTTCTTAATCAATGTTAATTATTATTTTTCTTAATCAGTGCTAATTACGTAACCTTGAAATTACAAGGGTTCGCCGGTGGCCCCTGGGGCTCTAGAGGGTTAACCCACTTTTTAATCAGACTACACTTTATTACATCTAAGTAAATTGAATATGGGATTTATAATTTGTCTGTTGAGTGGCACATGTTTCACGCTGGCTGCGAGCTTTTGTATTTAAGTGACACATATACAATGGAACTGTTCATTAATTTAGGAATGATCTATGACATACGCAGATGTCGTCTTTATTTAATAAATGCAAGAGAAACCTAGCTTTTGGATTGATCTAGCATATACGACGATATAAAGATGTCAGGTAAGATATGTGATAGTCAGAGATACAAAACTTGGTTACATAAAGGTCTATAAATTACGATACGGATCCAAATCACAATTGAAACGTTTCAAAGGTACTATAACTGTCATGAGAAGATGGGATCAGCATCTCGGACAGAAATCATAACGCCTCCGAGAACAACCATCTATATGACTGACGCAGTGCCGTACGCTAAACAATTAACAACCACACAATCAGATTATATCAGGAGTAAGTGGTGTGTCGAGGATGTATTCCGTATCTGTCGAACGACGCTCCACTCGTGAACGTTTATACTACATGCATTTTTACTGTGTTCGTTTATAGCTGAACTTCGGATCTCAATAGAGACATTCAGTTTTGATCGTCGCGTATTGCTGAACGACTCCCTCTGCGACGTAAAACAATAAGTCATTCACTCACCTCCTTTAGAGTCCCCACGTTAAGCTTCAAATGCAAGAATTACTGCTTAATTCATCACAATAATGTGGTTGATCACGTGATAGTTGAAAGGCTTGCCAACGTTGAAATGTAAATTGGAACGTACACGTGAATAATATTACTTCATAAACAGAAGCTTGTGGCGTAATACGCACGAATACTCACGTTTGAAGATGAACGTGGGGAAATCTAAAGGCTTGCTATTGACGTATTATACCAAGTTCGAATCATGCGTAGGGACGCGGCATCAAAGTTTGCGGAAGTTACCTATCGCGGATTCATGCAGTTTGCATATCGGTTTTTCTGTACATACATCGATTAATATAAGAAATATTGCAGTCAATCCTTATAAATAAATAGCTGAAGAAATTGGTGAAGATTTAATGGATTTAGAGGTCTAATAAGGAGGATCAATTGTAATTACTATTTCTTACAGCTGAGCATTACTATTTTCAATAAACGGTCGGCGATGCATCTCGACCAGTCACCTGTCAATCAAGCGGGAGTGGGTAAACCTTTTTTTTGTGTGTACATTTTAAGTATGAATACAATACTTTTGGTCATGTGAGTAATTGAGATTCCGGCATACACTGTAACTGTACTGATACCTCAATGAAAGTAAAATACATAGGCAGTCAGTCATTATAAAAATAATCCTCAACACATTCATGAAATATAATAATTCTATTGAAATGAGCTCGGAAGCAGTTACGTCATTTGGCCATAGGGGAAAGTTACGGCGTCATTTACGTCACAGTAGAGCTCCGTCACAATTATTGACTAGATTCGTGTCCTGTTTGCACTGAACTTTGTGCAGTTACTTTGATTTTTTTTTGTACAAGTTTGTCATTTCAAAAGTAGATCTTTTGTGGGAGTGGCATGAGAAAATTGCGTTCATCGAAGTTTTAGGATCACGCTGACCAATCAGATTGTCGGATTCACTGTATATTTATTTATTACTTGATAAACATGTGACGTAATACGCACGAATGTTCACGTTTGAAGATGAACGTGGGACAACTATAGTGTCGCTATTGTCTCAAGTTCGAGTCTTCCGTAGGGACTCGGCATGGTTGCGGAAGTAAACTTTCAAACGCGCCCGTGATAGGATGCACCGAATGTACTGTCAGTTATCATCGTTGCTTCGTCAACATGGCCCGGTGCTCGCAGATTTACTGAAACACTGAAACACGCTCCGGGTGTTTCAGGTCTCCTCCTACAGTTAACTGACAAGTAAGCCAAAGCCAGCTACACGCCGCCGCATATGTAATACACCCGCAAATAGCTCTCCGATGACGCTGGATCACAAGGTACGACGCAACATGTTTCTGTATAAGTAATACTTTCCCCACTAACCAAACAAATGTACGTTCAATCTAACAGTTCAATAACTCTAGCTACTTTTAATAATCCAGACTGTATTACTCTAATTAAAATAATTCATGTAAACATCAATAACATATCACAATCACCACAAGTAATGTCAACGTGATTGACACATTATAATGGCATATTTTATCATTTAAGCTACATGATAGCCCTTTTCTTACTTGTTTTGCCAGTAAGTAACAAGTGCCCACCAGGCATGGTATTTGATGCGAATTACGCCACTCAAGTTGATAGTTAGTGCTTAACAAGACATATACCATGTGATTCAAAGTTCTTTGGTGGCACCATCTAGCTGATGTTACGAAATTCCTACATTCTCTAGCTAGTGCTAATGTAATTACCCTATCTGTTAATGGGACTTGTAAATGACTTATTAAATCACAGTAATTGAATAACTATGCACTTAAGCTTGTTTCACTTCCCCTCTGAGAGGCCATGAATAAATACCTGAATATATGACACTTTCTGATTACATTAAACGTAATTATTTCAATTTATATTACCACATAACCATCATGCAATAACGTGAGCTAAAACGAACTATATACGACAGCGGCGATTATTGTGAAATTATTGTGAAACATTCCCAAGATCATCCATGCCAAAGCTGACCTCTGTACCACATCCGCGTATTCCATATCTGAACATTCAATGAATTGTTAGTAAAATGACGTCTCACTGCTCTCAGGATTACTACTAGTTGCGAACATCGTGGTTTTCATGCCAACATGACACATATCAGTTTTAGAAACATACTTTAAGTTGTGTTATAGAAATATTCCGAAAACGTTGACGTAGTCAGACGTCAGTGCCGATTTCATCGACTCCATTGTAGAAGAGCTATTGCATTTCAATGTCAATAGATGTTAGGAACATAAGACTACTTCTCATGTTATGATAATACATTACTTCGCATCGTTCAAAAGCTTGTTTTTTTTTTATATAACATACATACTAATATGCACACGCTTATATTTCCACCCATGGATATTCAGACCGCGTACTGGCACTGTGCTATCTGCCTAGACAAAATCCGTTTTCGGTCGAACGTGGCATCTGCAGAAAAACACTCAAGCTACCTACGAGGGTCTCGATGCAGCTTTCCGAAAGTTTGAAATACAGGCATAAACAGATGCGATTTTATTTGCATCAACGGATGTTCCTGGACGTTTGTTTTAATGTAGGCACAAAGAAATGTGCGTTCGTGATGTCTGCATAGAGAAAGAAAATATCATTTTAGCATTGAAGCTGTCTACATTGATATAAACTATAATTATTCAAAGTCTTGTGAGTGCGGTCTGGAGGATTGTGGACATTTTGAAGACGAAGTATATATACATGCAGACTGTTTCCTGTCATCTATAGTAGTCCATGAGCCATGAAAAAATACTACTATAAAAGGGACTACATACCACTATGATTTTTAGATAGACTGATGCCTAGTGAGCATGGCCTAGTGAGCATGATGCTAGTGAGCATGAAATCAGGAGACGAACATTTCAGATGCCCAGAACATATTTTACGCATTATTTGTCGTCAAATTGCTAATTTTGAAATTAAACCCTGCCATGTTCAAAGTAACATAAATCGGTGACTATTCACGATATGAACACACTATTGATCTTAATAGATAGGTGACCCTAATAGATGATTATGTACTGTTTTGAAACGAGGGACATATCTGGCCCATGGCCTAAAAGGATTATGTTTCATGAATTTTAAGGATGATTTCGTCGATCTTTCAAAATGGTTCACATTTCTGTAGCTCTTTCACATGCATACTAAATTTAGTCACATTTTTGTGTAATGTTTTTTTCTTCTTCTTAAAAACCTATACATGATTGTAAACTATATAGAACAACTAATCGGAACAAAATATTCTGTCATTTTCCTTGATGTCACCGTGGCGTCCATCTTGGATTTGGGCCTTAAAATGGTGTTTTCCCCCGATATCAGCTTCTAGATGACGTAGTCATGATTCTGGGGGCTAAACGTATATTTTCAGGGACCAGAAATCTAATGGTTAATTAAAATAAGGTACATTCATAGCATATATCTACAAGACTGGTGTATTATTGTTTTCATTATATTTAGGCCCAAATCAATGAAAATAACAGAATATTTTGTTCCGATTGTTCTATGTCATTTACAATAATGTATAGGTTTTGAACAACATTTCACACAAAAATCGGGCTCAATTTAGTATGCATATGAAAGAGCTACAGAAATGACAACCATTTTGAAAGATCTACAAAATCATCATTAACATCCATGAAACTTAATCCTTTTAGATATACTGCTCATGCAAGATGTAGTCTACAGCCTGCACATGCTAGAATACCTATCTAGAAGTCAAATGCATTGGAAATAATGGAACTAGCGTTTTTTACATGTGAAATCTTACGTGATTTCGTCATTTCTTTTGGGTATTTTTTTTATAAAGTTTCATAAAATAACATGAACGTAGTTATGAAATGCATATGCATGGATGCCGGTATCATTATTACTGTTAGGCCTAGTTTCAAAACAGAATGTATTATACATATGGGAGCGTTTAAAAATGGCGGCCATTTAAAAAATGGTCCCCAAAAAGGTACTTATCTGCGCATTTGAAATGTTCATCACGTGATTTCATATTCACTAAGCATTTGCCTATCTAAAATCATGGTGGCATTTAGTTCCTCCATTTGGTAGTTAAATCCAAAATGTCATGGTCTGGCTCATGGACTGTAGACAGAGAGTGTCCTTTTTGAGCTGATACCTTTGAATATTAGAGGTACTGTAGATTATTCACTTATTTATATACAAAAGTGAACAATCAATATCGTTAATATCCTAGAATAATGGTAGAAGAAATATTTGTTTTATTTATTTACACTGGTCATGGCGTTGCGCGCTCGCGATATTATATATTAAGCAAAAATTGGGTACCACACAGAGGGCGTCTAAGACCCCACTATCTAGGACATGCGACGTAAAGCATTATTTAATTCATTCAGACACTGACATATCATCAATCGACGCGGGAGTCCAATGCTCACGAAAGTTACCTTTCTGACGCTATCATGACAGGATATGAGCTGTCAATACAGTGAAAAAGCAGTTATCATCCTTGGTTCGTCAGCACCAGCCGGTGCTTGCAGGTTTACTGCAACATTCAACGCTACGGGTGTTGCGGGTTTGACATAATATGGCTGTATGAAGTCATGGAAGAGAGTTACTAAGAGATCCCGCAAGGCAAATGAACACATTATTTTGTCTCTTTAAATATGTCTTCTGTCCATGCGACGGGTAGAATGTTTGCAGTAGCTCATATACGAGAGTGTTCAGCCACCTACAAATTAGCGGACTGCGTCTTCTCTTAAGGACAACAATGTTGTTAATAGTCAATTACTGGGTCCAGTTGCACGACACTCTTATGGGCTACACTAGTTGTAGGGACTTACAACTGCCGTTACAATAGTTGTAGCTGTCTTATTCAGATAGCCTACAAGGGCTATCGTGCAACCCAATTCCAATTGTAGAGGACTCTACAATTGGACTTACAATTATTGTAGTGCCACAAGAGCGTCGTGCAACTGGACCCTGGATTGCTCTGTTGCGTGGTACAACGACTATAAAAATTACTATTAGTTTTAAGGTTTATTCATATTAAATCAGTATGAATGAACTGAAGCGTATTTCGATACGTAGTACTCGGTGAATAACACACTCCAGCCATTTCAAACGTTATCAATTACATCGATACATTTACAAATACATTCTCACACCATTACAAATTGAATGTAAGTTCATTTACGTCTCTTTTGTGTTGATCGGGTGAGGAACGTACGACAATGAACGGCAATATTTGACACTAAGCGTTAACACAATTTTCGCTGAACCGTGATGAATAATGCTTATATGTTGAAGCATCTCTCATGGTCGTCTTGGTAGTGGCAGCCTCTCAGAGTCTTTGAAGTGGCAACTTCTCAGAATCATGGAAGTGGAATTCAACTTTGCCTCCATCGTGCATCATCAGGACAACACAGGATCCGGCACAGCTTTCAGGAA
Organism: Lepetodrilus schrolli; assembly: GCA_032361225.1. Lineage (NCBI taxonomy): Eukaryota > Metazoa > Mollusca > Gastropoda > Lepetellida > Lepetodrilidae > Lepetodrilus > Lepetodrilus schrolli. The sequence goes on from JAUTBT010071865.1 coordinate 12,423, forward strand.
AAAACACTGTCCACGAGCTTCCGTCCTCATACGTCCTTCCGAGGTTCACCGGGGAGAAAATAACGATCGACATCGTTGTATTGTATGAGCTGAATGTACAACGGTTGCGTATATAGCTGCTAGTGAGATTCTGACTGTGTGTTGTCTACTGTCTCGTCTTTTATAGGGTTCACAGACCTCTAGGCGCGAACACATGTGATGTCAAACGACCCGGTTGTATCTATGCCCTGATATTGTATCTATTTGGCCTCGGAATTGACGTCAGAGAATAGAGTCATCTGTTATAATTCTTTCAATATCTATTTAGTTTTTGTCAAGACGACATATTTACCACAGTAGAATATGTACTTTAAGTGTGATAAATATGCCGTCTTGACAAAAACAAGTATGCATCTGTGTTCATAACAGTTTTTAAAGTAACACTGAGAGAGAGAGAGTTCCTATGCCAATGCATAATTTATATTGATCTTGCATAATGGTCCACAAACCATTACCATAACTAACATAACTATATTTCTATTCAATACTGCACAACATCAAATGATGCTTACTGTGTACTCTATTTATGTTTTTCGTTTTTTTTTAAATTTAAAGATATTTATTGCAAGAACTACGATACATATTACTTATTGACCTGCAGCTATGAACATATATTATTAATTGCTACCTAAATATGACCAAACCTCAGTAACGTATGGAGGAAGTATTTCAAGATTGGAGGATTTGTTTGTAGTAGAAATAGGAAAATAAATATATCAGATTAGTGTAATTACTATTTTACACTTATTTTGTTACATAATTATAGGAAATGTATAGGAGGAAATAACATCATTGTATTAACATCAATGTAGAAATAAAGACATTTATCATGTTGATATATAGGGAAATCTACAATGAGATGTTTAGTTAACCTATTACTCGATACTTCATTAGGATGAATTGGTTATCATCCATTAGATTTATACATTAAAGTAGCTCCCCGTCGCCACACAGGTGCCTAGAAAAGCTCATTATCTCAGGAATCTAACGGGGAGTCATCAGGTGTACACTGCGTTGATGTATCAGCATGTAACGAACGTCAGCTACAATATGGGTATCTCCACTACACGAACATACCGCACGAGTAACACTTTCAGTGATTCAGTATCATCACATTTTTCATGGTTTGTTTTCCCCGACATTGAAGTTGTATTGGG
>JAUTBT010071876.1:0-13618 GCA_032361225.1 Lepetodrilus schrolli
ACTCTACAGACATCGCATCCTATCAATATCGCGTCAGAAAGGTAACTTTCGCGAACATTGATGCCGGGCCCCCGGGCGGGATTTGAACCTGGAACCTTTGGCTCCGAAGTCCAACTGCTCTACCACTGCGCTACCACCCGCCGTAAGGTTACTAAACAGTGAGTTCACTATTGGTAAAATGCACATCATGAGCACCACATTGCTCAGTTATTGAAGGCAAACCTCAGGATTTCAACGCACAAGCAATTCAATCTTAATCCTATCAACAACCCTACAATATTTTATCGACGAAAAATTAACTTTTACGACGAAATCCCAAGATATGTACATAATGTGGTGGGCACCATCAATGTTAGATTCTTACATGGCGATTCCATAATCTGCTCACAAATCTTCATCAGGTTCCTTCTAAACAGTTCCCTGAGTGTAGCCTTAAGGTCGACATTCTCCTTCACTGTCACAACAGCCTGAAACAGGAATATTGATATTTCAACATCGCACAAGCTGCCAAAACTGGCATAGGATGTACTCACAAGTGGTGGTCTTGGATGTAGTTGCAACTGATGGCCTATGATGTACTCACACCTGGTGCCCTATAGGGTGTATTTGCAAACGGTGGCCTATGATGTACCGACAGCTAGTGGCCCAGGTCATGGTCACAATTACTGGTCCATGATGTACTGACAACTGGTAGGATGCATTCCAAACTGATGTCCTATGATGTACTCGTAACTAGTAGGATGAATACAACGTATGGTCCATGATGTACTCACAACTGGTAGCCTATAGAGTATATTCAACAAGTGGCCTGATGTACTCGCAACTCGTATAATGAACTCACATCTTGCAGCCTATGATGTACTGACAACTTGTGTATAGGATGTACTGACAACTGGTGACCTATAGGGTGTACTGACAACTGGTGACCTATAGGGTGTACTCACAACTGATGACCTATAGGATGTACTGACAACTTGTGTATAGGATGTACTGACAACTGGTGACCTATAGGATGTACTGGCAACTGATGGCCTATAGGGTGTACTGACAACTGGTGACCTATAGGGTGTACTGACAACTGGTGACCTATAGGGTGTACTGACAACTGGTGACCTATAGGATGTACTGACAACTGATGGCCTATAGAGTGTACTGACAACTGATGGCGTATAGTGTACTGACAACTGGTGACCTATAGGGTGTACTCACTACAGCATCGTCGATCTCCTGCTGCATCTCCTCCACGATGCGGTCCACGCTGGCCTCCAGACTGGCGTCCGTGTATTCCGCGCCGTTCAGGATCCGCTGGCGGATGAAGTCCTGCAGCGGTGTTCGCAGACGATTCAGCGGAACAGGGTTGCCGAAAAATATTTGGAACAGGTCGGAAAAGGTCACGTGTCTGGACAGACACTGGAATACATCGTTGATGAAACCTGCAATAGACGTGGCCATGTTTGAAAAGACTTATTACAGGCATGGTAACAAAATGGTCGTATTTAATAACAAACGTTCGCTGCGCATGGTAGGAAAGAGGTTTCAGAGTGAGTGAGTGAGTGAATTATTGTTTTACATCATAGCGGGAATCTTTCACCCATACATGACAATGAATTAATTAATTATACAATATGAATGTGTTAAAATGAAACGCAGCATGAAAAAAATGCAAAAAAAAGGTTTGATTAAAAGTCAAGTATATGATGGAATGATGAAAATGAATTGAAATAAATTAGAGTGAATACAATAGAATTAAGTATGCAATGGTAAAAGATTAAAACTTATGATACAGACCAATGTCTTTTAAAAACGGTAGGATCAGATGCCCAGGAACCTGGGTGAAAAGATGTTTGAGGTTTGGCGAGGAGTAAGACCCTGCTGAGTTGAAAAGTCCACACAGTCAAGCAAGATGTGCTTGACCGTGAGGTTCTCGTCACACACAACGCACCGATGTTTATCCCCGCCCGTTAAAATGTAAGAGTGGGTGAAATAGGTATGACCGATGCGGCATCGTCGCAGGAAAGTCTCGTCCTGATGACAATATACCCTGACAACAATGTAAAATTTATTATGGCTTTCAGTATCCCATTTCTTTTGACAGATTTTATATAGGAAGTGATGTTGTTTTGAATCGCTGCAAGGTACTGACATTGATGAAACTGAAATACCATAGGCGGACTTGGCCTGGAGATGGATATTTTCGGAGATGTTGAAAATACTGATTTCCAAACCACTTATTTTAATAACAAACCTTCTCCAGTGGTTGCAGCATACGAGTCACCGAGCGTTGACAAGAAGTCATGGATGGTGTCTGGAGCTCCCTGTCCTGTGGCCGCCTGGCTGAGATGACCTCCGATGCCGGAGACAAGGCGAGCGAATGCGTCGTCTGTCATTGGGACAGAGCCCTGACCTTGCTGACTCTCACCCTGTGATGGTTCTGGGTTAGTTGAAGGCTGCAGAACAAACAGTACATACTTGTATTATTTTATTTATTATATTTTCCCAATCCAATCCATCCCAATCCAATCCACCCATCAATGTATATATTTAATTATATATCTATTCCATGTATCTATTTAAGTATTCCATGTATGCCATGTATTTAATTAATTAATTAATTAATTCTTTATTTCTTACGGTGCTCTGCTGCAGCATATTTCTGACCATCTCGAAAGCGGTATTCTGCCAGTCTCCGAGGTTCGGAGCGCCACCTGGTGCAGATGATCCTGCCATGTTCCCCAAGGCCCCCGTCATCAATGACGCAAAGGGGTTGGCGAGCATGGGTCCCGCCTGTGAAGGGGTGGTCTGCGTGGGGGCTCGCGGTGTCCCGGGGGTGGGGCGGGTCGATGTGGGACCGCCAGGGGCAACTGTTGCAGGGGCGGTGCGAGGAGGGCCTGAAATATTTTATAATATTTCATAATATAGTACAATTGAGAGGCCTGAAATGAGTAGGTAAGCAAAATTTTAGATACGAAAGTAGTCAATCATACAATTGCTGTGATGCTTAGTATTAAGTAGGTCGAACAAATGAAATATGGTTATAAAAACAATACAATCTATTAGCACTTGTTACAAGTCCAAATTACATATTTAACCATTTTTATTGGTTCAGTAGATGACGATGATGGTGATGTTGATGTTGATGTTGATGATGGTGATGTTGATGATGTTGTTGATGATGGTGATTATGATGTTGATGTTGATGTTGATGTTGATGTTGATGATGTTGTTGATGATGGTGATTATGATGTTGATGTTGATGTTGATGATGTTGATGTTGATGATGTTGTTGATGATGGTGATTATGATGTTGATGTTGATGTTGATGTTGATGATGATGTTGATGTTGATGATGATGATGATGATGATGATGATGATGATGTTGATGATAAATGTAAAGCAGATCATTGGATTTAATATTAAAGAATACAATAATTTGATGAATAACATGCAAGATGTTCTTTCTACTTTTACCATTCTGATTAGAAAACTCAGCAAACAGGTTGTCGAACACTTGGAAAGGCTCTGGCACCTAGAACACATAATAATATTAATAATATTAATAATAATTGTAATAATTGTAATAATAATAAAAATACTAAATATATTATTATTAATAATAATAATAATAATAAAATACTAATAATAATATTAATATGCACACTTTTAATGCAAATAATAATAATATAAATAATAATTAAAAATACTAAAAAGAATAAATAATAATAAAAACATGTAAAGTTCCTAATAGACATTTAAAAACTGAATTTTTGGTTATCAATGGGAAAACACATCTGAGAAAAGTTATCAGAAATGTACTAATGATACCAGTCATCTATGGCTGACCAGACAGAAATTTCATTAAAATACTTGTCAAAAGCCCAAGGAAATGCATTGTGTGTTAAGCCCTAACCTGCTGTGTCGGAGGAGCGACACTCCTAGCTCTCTGGGTAATGAAGTGATGCGAGTTGCATGGCAAGAACTGATCAACCAGACATTGTCTTGGGGGACCGCCCAACCCCGCCGGACCTGCAAACCACTGGCCTTGAGGACCTAGTTGTGGAAAAAATATATTATCAAAATTTTTAAATATTACCCCCACCATCTTGCATACTGAAAAGAAAACAGAGACGATGTTTACCATGGAATAATGGAATAATTCAGAATTCAAAACTGGAAACAAACGTTATATTTAATATGTACATTTGGTTTATGGCAGCAATCAAAAGACATGCCTGTGCATTCATGTTTTCATTTTATATGTTTGTTTTTCAACATATGCATATAGTCTACATAAATATTAATAATAATGTGCGTATGTATATTGCGCCATATCCACATATATATTGTGCTCATAGCGCTACATCATTACCCCGGTCAATGGATCTGTGTACATTCAATTTCCTTCTCATCTCCTGGGGAGTATATTAGTAAGCTGTTCCAGTACTTTCTCTTTCTATGCATGAACTTTGACTTGTCTACCCCCAGTCATGCTAGCCTCTGCCTGACAACACTTCTAAATATATGTCACAAATCCTGGGGCACTACCAGTACTAAATTTGCAAATAGGCACACACAGGTCAGCCAAAGTGTACCCTGGGGGAACTACGTCACAATAGCAGTGTCTTTACCATTGTCTTTGGTAGACATTCTTCAGACAGCTCGCAGTGAGAACAGTCATTCATATACGTCCGGGTATAAAGTTTAAAGCGTTTTCCGTTTTTTTCCCTCGGAAGTTGATGCTGTTCAGAAGACTTTACTGTTAAATTAAATATTCTCAGCAAGTGTGTTTTATTCCTGGCCTATAAGTGTGTACCTGTTTGAACGACATCGGCCGATCAGTCGCCACAGCTGGAAGCAGTATCTTTCGTTATGGCGATGCGACAACTTCGACCGCGCTCTAGAGCAAACGGACACAGTGACCTCGCACACTCTGGCACTCTGGTATCCTGACAATGTCAACAATTGGGACATTGCTACTCTGAGGAGGAACTTGCCTACACGAACATTGCACTACCTAGCTGTTACGTCGGTTCTCGGCCTGTGACGGGTGCCCGTGTCTTTCAGATGTTCGATCGGGACGGGAACCACATACAACTGGTTCAAATTCTTGTCAGTCGTGAGATGTTGTTTCTTTTACATGCCATATGAACAACTGACGGTAATTTCTTATATATGTACAATTGCAATTTGTCAATGTGAATAGTGCATGTAGTTTTATTACAGTCGACGGTGTGAAGTTGAACCTGGATAAGATGATGGCCGTGAAGAGAGATGCGGTGAAAGCTCTCACTGGAGGAATTGCTCACCTCCTCAACAAGAACAAGGTACAAATTCTCACAGTATCAGTTGACAACTGAAGGCCCCCCCCCATTTCACGACGGCCTCCTAAGTATTGACGAGCTCCTAAATCAGTCTTGAAAGTTATCGCCTTGCAACGAGTGTTTGACGATGTCACAATTCGCTTTCCCTCCGTAGGAGCTCATAAATTTAGCATACAGTTGACCCCAGTGGCGTTCCCAGCAAAATTGTGCGGGTAACTGAATTTCCCTTTGCATGGACATTCTTAACAATGTTAACTCAATTTAGGTCTAATTTGTTTTGACTGTCAACTTCACAACACCTCTTGCTTTCATTATCTGCTAAACAAACAATCTAGTATTAGCAGTCGATGTTTTCTTAGTTCTTTTGTCGTCTAGTTATCTGAATATAAATTGTACCTAATCTGTCTAATTGGTGTCCTGATATGACCAACCGGGAAACGGAAACCGAATTTCCGGTTATCTGAGTCATTTTATATAGAAGATAATTGGTTCCTGGTAGAAAGCGTCTGGATAACGAGGGAACCAGATATCTGAAGTCCGGGTAAACGGGGGTCGACTGTACATTAAACGGGTGTCAGTAGACTGAAACAACACTTCTTTTGTCCTGGTCACACATGCGTTAAATATACTAAAACACAAAACGAACACTACTTCAATATACAATCGACACCTGTTTATCCAGACGGTTGCGTTCCTGAATTTTGGATGTCTGAAGTTGGCAAAAGTTGCCGCCCTTTTCATGTAAATGAATAAACAGAATGACAAATTCTCTTAATTTATCACACACAATGATCCCTTACTTTCAACAAATATATGTCCATACAACCGTACAGGCTGGTTATCATTGACAAAAATAAGAAAAGTGTTTGCAATTACTTCATCCAATCTTACAATTCCTTGATGTTAATTCAATCTTTACCCCTCTCCATGCTGAAGGCAACCGGAGATGCGCAAAAGGGCTGTACCTGTGCCTAATCCAGCAGGGAGAGGGTTAATCCAACATAACTGACACTGATTATTTGCAACAGATTTTGTAAACAAAACACTTCTGGTTTGAGAGCCATTCGTAATTTACTTACGAAAGAGTACTAATACTACTAATAGATTCCCGCTGTGACGTAAAACAATAAACGTTTGGACTTCAGAGCCAAAGGCCCCAGATTAAATCCTGTCCCACGAGCCCAGAATCAATGTTTGTGAAAGTTACCATTCTGACACGATAGTGATAGGAACACTGTCTGTAGAGTGGCAAGTCAGATATCGACCTTGGTCTGTTACTACCATCCGGTGCTCGCAAAACTTGTAATTATGTGTTACCATTATATAATCATTATCTTAATTTAGTATTCAAACATACATGTGAACTTTTTTTTCTCGTCTTGACTGCTTCTTTTCGTTTAAAACTACCTATTATAAAATAAACTATTTATTTTCACATATGGTTGAGAGATTCACGCTTTTGTAAAACAATAAGTCCCTCTTTCACTGGCATCAATTCAATTGTCATGGTTGTGTTTCAGGTTACTCAGTTCAAAGGAATTGGCAAGATTACTGGCCCGAATGAAGTCACAGTTGTCAAATCTGATGGCACAGAAGAGAAAGTGGCCACTAAGAACATTCTCATTGCGACTGGTTCTGAGATCATGCAATTCCCAGGCATTGAGGTGGGAGCTTGTCAATGCAGTGCTCAAAACTTTATTTTAAAACTTAGCCAAATGACACGATTCACCAGTGTACAAAGCTGCCCTCGTCGCAAATGGGTGAAAGATTCCCACAGCTACGTTAAAGTCCATAATCACTCACCCACAAAGCTTCGCCTTTAAATATATTCAATAAAATTCTGGCTTGGTCAACGGGGTTTGCAGCACAAAATGTGTTACCAGCAGCCGCTCGTGTATTTGTAAGTAATATTTGTGACAAGTTTATATTGTGAGGTGCGCTGCGCCATTCTCTCTTTCGTAGACGGTCCGCCATCTTGGAATATTCCACAACGAGGCCCACTTAATGCTCTGTCCCAGGCAGGTCACAAATACCATATGGATGTAGCCCAGTCACTACCCAGCAGAGAAATAATTGTGAAAGCCCTGTCAGACCAATGTCGTGAACCACACTCAGTGGTGTTCATCGAGTTGCTTCCCTTGGCAGACCTCTAAGTTTCTTTTGTGTATCAGTATACATACTGGCTGCAGTGGTTATTCATGTACGTACCTTGTTGAAATAGAAAACAAGGAAAACATTGTCTCGCTTTGTCTTGTTTTAGTCTGCATTACTTGTGGATAGTAGAATTAGTATACATTTTTACTTCAGATTGACGAGGAACAGATTGTGTCATCAACTGGTGCCCTGTCTCTCACATCAGTCCCAGAGAAGATGGTTGTCATTGGAGCAGGAGTGATTGGAGTGGAACTGGTAGGTTACGGGGAGATTAACGGTTTGTTGACATTTCATGGTCGAACGTATTTTACCTGAAAGTATATTTAATTTGTCTACAAACTACATTTTCCGCATTTCCCACTGGTATTCAATATTGTCATATTTTATTATTATTTTTTAAATTTATTTTATCTAGCGATCTTTTTTAATCAGTGTCACAATAGTTAATATCCTAGGGGAATTTGATATGCCAAGTTAATATCCTCTAGGGGAATTTGATATGCCAGTGATTCAGTATCATTGTTTGGTTAAATCATTAGATATTGTCTCATCAACATTTCAGGGTTCAGTCTGGCATCGACTAGGTTCGGAAGTGACCTGCGTAGAGTTCATGGGTCATGTTGGGGGCCTAGGTATTGACATGGAAATCGCCAAGAATTTCCAGCGACTTCTGACCAAGCAGGGAATGAAATTCAAACTGAATACGAAGGTTACCGCAGCAACCAAGGAAGGAGGAAAGATCACCGTCACTATCGAGGGAGCTAAAGATGGCAAAAGTGAAGAGGTGTGTTAGCGGAATATGACGCATGTTTCCAACCTGGATGTATGATGGTATGCATGGACATTTTCAGCGGCTCCGCAGAAATTCGCTGATTTATTTGTTCAGGGGTCGATTTATTTGCACTGGATGTGGCTTGTGGTGTGCAGACCCCAGGCTTGGTTTCCACTGAAATCACAATTGTCTGTTGTCATGTCGGACTATTATATGTCGAGGGAAAATAACTTTTATGTATAATATGTTTTGGTGTGTAAGGCATGTGTAAAGCATTCTATTCACCAGTAACATTTTGATTTTGTAAATCACTGTCTGCTAGGGTAGAAGTGTCTAATTCCGATCACATTTGATTACATCCACATGAGAAATGACAATATTCCACACCCAGTCGTCAAAATAATGTTCTGTAAACGGCAAATGATTAGGGCACCTTTCAGTTTACCTGCTGACATTGTCTTGTCAATATATCAGCAAGTATAGTTTGAGTAAAAAAACTACAATGCAAATCCCTCCACTACTAGTAGTACTACCAATTTCAATGGCTAGAATTCCCTAGACAACTTTTTTTCATTTCATTTGTGAGTAAATCCAACCAGTACGCTTTCATTTCTGTTTTGATAAAATGCCCGGCGTCAATGTTTGTGAGAGTTATCTTTCTGGCATGATATTGATAGGATGTGCTGTCTGTACTGTGGCAATGATTGATCTGTCAGCAGGTTTACTGCAACATTCAATGCTACTGTTGTTACGGTTTCCTCCTGCCCTAAACTGACTAGCCGTGATATTAATGAAAGAAGCTATAGCCCAATTTAAAAAAACCACACACCAAAGAAACAATATTATTTCCAAGTGGTCGGAATTACCCTGGTGGTCGGAACAAGTTACTACTTTGTGTTTCAGATTGAATGTGACACACTGCTCGTGTGCATAGGACGGAAGCCATACACTGAGAACCTGGGCTTGGACGAGCTGGGCATCAAACTTGACAACAGAGGCCGAGTTCCTGTCAACCCTCGCTTCCAGACATCCGTACCTAGCGTCTATGCCATAGGGGATTGCATACACGGACCCATGTTAGCACACAAAGCCGAGGACGAAGGTGAACATATTACATGTTTACACAGGCTCCAGACTAGCATTCTGAGTACTTACACACAAAGAAAGTCGGGTCAAGTAGCAAAGGCAAAAGTAGGTTGCGCGCAGTGCAATTTAACTTACCCCTGTACGTCAAGCATATGTCAGTCTAGAGCCCAGGGCATGGCAATTTTCCATGGATCCATGGAAATCCACTGAATTATTTGTCCCGGGGTTAATTTATTTTCGCTGAGCATGGCTTGGGGGCCTTGAAGCTCGGACTGGTTTTCCACTGAAATCACAATTATCTGTTTCCATGCCAGCTTATATAGACATCACTAAATATTTTCAATAAGATTTTAAAGTATTATTTTATGCAGAGGGGTGAGTTTGTGAAGAAGACCATCAGCATAAAATACTACTTAATCAAAGTATTTAGTGATAGTGATATACACAGAAGTTTTAATAAATAGTGCAAATTTAGTGCAAATAAGTGCACCGTGGCGTCCTGTTGCAGGTATTATTTGTGTGGAAGGCATCCTGGGAGGAGCTGTACACATAGACTACAACTGTGTCCCGTCCGTCGTATACACGCATCCTGAGGTGGCCTGGGTTGGAAAAACAGAGGAACAACTGAAGGAAGAGGTATCTGCCCAATGCGAATGAGTGTAATGAAATAAAGTCAAAGGCCCGGGTTCAAATCCTGTCCATCAATGTTCACGAGAGTTACCTTTCTGACGTGATATTGATAGAATGCGCTGACTGCAGCATGGCAATGCAGTTATCATCCTTGGTCTTGTCAGTACCAGCCTGTGCCTGCAGGTTAAAAGTTTAACCTTCCCACCCTCCCAACTTTTTATGCATTTTCACTTTATATTCTTGCTTCAAAGTTATTCTCATTTACAGCATTTACCCACATAACACTCACAGCTACCTACTTCGGACGATTTCTGATGTCCTTTACCTTGCTATCCCTCACCTCATATGTCTATGTTAGCACTAACACACAGCTGCAATACTCCATAAACCTCGATAATTTATTTTTCGTTTATGTTTCACAAATATATGTCCATTTATGTTACCCAAATATTTCCTCATGCGACAAGTTTTGTCTGAATATTATATATGCCGCTATATATGTACTTAGTTTTCAGTACGTTCCAGTTGAAGTTTGTTGTCTCCGCTGCCATGATGGGAATCGCGGTCTCTCTCGGCCATGTTGTAGGCTACGAGGGCTCGTGGTGTTCCCCCTTTAGTTTATCTTATCACATTAATTCCCGGCCACTGCGGTGTTTTATGCCACCATTGTTGGCTGGTCACCACAGTGGCCCAATCCCTTCGCCACCATCGCTGGCACCCCATTCTCGTTGTCCTATACCCATGTCCATTATGGCCCTCAGCCACTACTGTGGCATTAGCAATTTGGATCCGGCCACCAGTGTGGCCCAACCCCTAGCCACCGCAGTGGCATCTCCAACCCCGTTATGACCCATACCCATTCCTGTTATATCCCTCATCCACCACAGTGGCATCTCCAACCCCGCCACCACAGTGGCAAAAGTAGCAGCGGTGGAGATATCCCCTAAGCCCAACATGTTACTCATTGTAGTAAATGATATAGTTATATAACCTCTGTGTTTTGTAGTATGTTGCATTAATTGGCTGTTTAATTGGACATTTTCAAAATAGATATTGTTTAAAAATATAATGTAAATATGTTGGTGTGGTGTTGGCATGCATCCTCTGCTTGTTTCTACAGGGTGTGGAGTACAATGTCGGCCAGTTCCCTCTTATAGCCAACAGTCGCGCTCGATGCAACCAGGACACGGATGGATTAGTCAAGATCCTCGGGGATAAGAAAACTGATAGGCTACTAGGAGCACATTTAATTGGATATGTAAGTCAGTTGAAGCTGTTGAAGGCATACAATCACAGATTTTGGACATATTTCAGGGTCAGACGTGTTTTACCTGAAAGTATGTACATTTGATATTCCTACACAAGTATATTGCGCAACAAACTACATTTTCTGCATGTCACACTAGTTTTCAATATCTTTTTCATTTTTTATTTTTTTTTTTTATCACAAGATGATATGTGCATACTTTCAGGTAGATACGTTCGACCATGAAATTTGTCAACAAGCCGTGGTTGTATGCCTTAAACAAGCCGTGATTGTATGCCTTAAACAAGCCGTGATTGTATGTTAACCTGATCTAGGCCTCGTTCAGACAATTTTGTCAATGGAACGTTTCACACACTGCACGGTCTGTACTCGCTGGCGAGGTAGTGCAGACAACACAGGGAAATACAGTGATGTGACCACATCTAAAGCAACTCATTGCTGCCATCTTGCTTGTGCAAGACGTGTGCGATGCGTTCCTTTCACTCGGTACACCGTACTGGAGTGACGTCATCTGTGGCACTTTGCACACCTGAAAGGAACGGGGCCCTAGTTAACCTGATCTACAAAATGGCGACCCCCTACAGTTTGATGAAATCCAAGTAAAATCTGTTTATTATCTGTTGTATTCAGGTCGCTGGTGAGCTAATCAATGAGGCAGCTTTTGCAATGGAATATGGAGCCTCTTGCGAAGATATAGCACGAGTGTGCCATGCCCATCCGGTCAGTGCAATGAAATATACCCGTTCCACTTTCCTCATTAATATTGTACATTAATTACAGAATAACCCACGAGATACGAGTTAGTACGGAAAATATGTCCCCAGTGAAATTAATGTTCACAGTTGTGAACTTCAGCGAGGAAATTTGAACATAAATTTCATGAGGGACATATTTTCCGTAGTCACTCGTATCGAGTGGGTTGTTCTATTTATTCAATACAATCATTTTAATGTAATACACCACTAAAAACTACTGACAATCAGCGTTTTAGAGAGGACAACCATAATCAACTGTTGTGTATTCATCCAGCTGTCGTTCTATTCATGTTGTATGTATATTCCGACGGCAAAATATAGATCCTTTGAGTGTGTCATTTAGAAGATAATATGTGATGCCGCTTAATATTTGCAAATAATTTAATGGGTAGCAGAAGCATAAAAATGTACATCATTGCAAATAATTCCAAGTGCGTACGAAATTTTGAAAGTTTAGTACATGTAGACTGTGGCCAGTCAGGGACAACTAGCAGTCAAAAACATGTACATTTCACCCAAGCACGAGAAACACAAAAAAGATGTAATCAACACTGTTGTTTATTGAATCGTTATTACACAGTAGATATCTACCACGTTATTACACAGTAGATATCTACCACGTTATTACACGGTAGATACTGAATAATAAGCAATGAGGGACGGGTGGTAGCATAATGGTTTGGATGTTATATTTTCGTCTTTTTTAACATATATTCTGGGTGAGAAAGCAGTTCAGTCGAAGAAGTGGGTCAATTTAATTGTTAATATTGTTTTTTCACATATTGCTTCACGGTGTTTACTCCTGCTGTTTGCTTCAAGTACTCACTGTGCATGCTCCAGGACACTCGCTCCCATATAGTCATGAAATGAATATAGCCCTAGGTAATGCAGATGTCGTCACCCAAAATCCCAAAGGACTATTTTAAAGAATCACACCTCACTAATTCATATTGATATGTACGAATAAAGATTCATTGATCACAATGCTGAATTTATACCAAGTGAAATTATGTTTGCTTTTTCCCTTTTATTTCAGACCGTAGCCGAGGCATTTAGAGAAGCCAATTTAGCAGCATATTGTGGGAAACCCATCAACTATTAATTAACACACAGACTATGTAAATATAGTGAATTGATACCAATATTTCGCAGAATGCATTGACAGCCGACATGTTGAAGTTTTCCCTATGTACAAAGAGCATGTGTAGATGGTATCTTGAAGTACAAGGTAATACTGTTCAAGTCCAGCTGCGAGGGACATTGAGGAAATGGTCTCCGGAAAGCTCATGCTCTACCAACAGTGTGAACATTCCACTGGATGTTTACATTAATTTACTACTGTCAGACTTGGACCAATTTTATGCTCTTTTATGGAGCATGTCTCTATGATGACATTTGTACACCACCGTAGAGCTTGCTTCATAAGACCTCAATCAATAACGTAAAGTCCAGTGTTTTTCAATAGGAAATGTTTTTATGCTCGGGTAGTTTAACATCGTTGTCGACTGTAAACAACATTGATCCAAATGAACTTGCAATATTCACTAGGGAGGCGGGTTGTAGCACAGTGGTAGAACAGTTGGACTTCGGAGCCAAGGTTCCAGGTTCAAATCCCGCCCCGGGGGCCCGGCATCAA
>JAUTBT010071887.1:0-13613 GCA_032361225.1 Lepetodrilus schrolli
ATTAATACGCGAGCCGTTCAGTGAGCAATACGTATGCATATGTATGCATACATTTCAATACGGGTTTGGACTGCGTAACGTTTTGTATGAAAACCCAAAGCATGAAGCGAATGGACTGGATGCATGTGCAAACCGATTCCCTGCTATTTTCCTATCCCGTTCAGCGAACTACTAGATGTAGAGAAAAGTATTGTATTGTAGTGTATTCTTCATTGAACGCACCCCAGATGGTTATAAATAGTGTTGACAAAAATATTTTATCCAGATTTCTTGCGGGTGGTAGTGCAATGGTAGAACGTTAAGACTTTGGGGTTCAAATTCCAACCCGGAAGCCTGGCATCAATGTTCGCAAAAGTCACCTTTCTGATATTGATATAGGATACCCTCTCTGTAGAGTGGCAATGCAAATATCATCCTTGGTCTTGTCAGTACCAGCAGGTGCTTGCACATTTACTGCAACATTCAGCGCTATGGATGTTGTGCGTTTCCTCCTGCCATAACTGTGATACAAGTGAAATACATCTTGAAAGCGGCTCTATACCCCAATTAAGAAAATAATAAGCCGGGATGGATTTTGCACCAATCCATTTGCATTTACTGCCATAAAATGTTTAAATCATAAGTCTTCCTGCAAGTGTTGCAGTGCCAACAAGGTTAATTTGTCCATAGTCATCTTCAGTCTCTGAATGGTGCTTTGGTCCTTTGCAGTGAAACTGAAGGCAAAATACTCAGCTTCTGCTCCAATATCAAACAAGTTTTGTCTCATGAAAAAATAATACAAAACAGCAGAAATGCCTTTCGGTAAAATAGTTTATAGTACAAATACATTTATGTACAAAATAGAACAATAAATATTAGGAACATGTGAAAATGCCTGAATCTATAAAAGTACTGAAACCATCTGCATAGAATGCAAATGCTTTCACTTCAAGGTTATACGGTATATAGCTATACCTGACCGATGCCATGAGTGGATCCGAATTACCCTATCAGCAGTGACAATTTGTGATGATGATGGAAGAGGAAGACATTTTTTGGATGTTTGTAAGTGCTTGGATGCAACTGGAATGACATGTTGAATTAAGAATGTAAATATGAATGACAAACAGTTTCAATTGAGATTTATTTTCTAGGTTTCTTATGAAAATAACCCAACATTTATGTTGTTAAAGTGGTGGTCATTTAAATACTAAAAAGTGCCTAATTTTTTATCAAATGTATACTTCCGTCTTTCTACTACAAAATGAAAATCCAATAATTTAACCCATGAGATACGAGTATTTTTCGTAATCACTCGTATCGAGTGGGTTATTCTAATTATTGAACATGCTCGTTTTATTGGAATAATACATGGAAAACTGCCAAAAACATCTTGAAATAGAGAGACGATCTCAGCCCGCTGTACAGCATTCTGCCTCTGACGTCAAAGTCTTCGTCTGCCTACGACGTCACAATCGTGGAATATTACTTTTGACAAAATCAACACTGTTGATTATCGAAAAGTTATTCCACAGTAGAAATCCACCACGTATGTTAAATAATAATCCTAAATTAACATTACAGAATTTTAATACGTAATTTTGTAAGCTGGTGTTGATATACAACATTTATAGCACGTAAGTAGTGTAAAATCTACCAATTGATCTGTACTTCACACGATGGATTAACTTAGCCTTCCTGCTGCTGATGACAACAGCACATGCCCTGTACAGCAATGATACTGATTAATCCAGCAGGAAGGTAGTCAAATCTTCTGAAGCACCATGAAACTGATATGGATTTGCATTATAACCAGGGGATACAATTATGATGATCAAATTTCAGATATTACTGTAGAGACTTCCCTGACGATTATACGGAGTACTCGATGTGAGACTATCGGAAACTAATATCCATGGCAGTGTTGCAAGATCAGGCATAACAGTAACAGTATTCTGGCATGAAAACACATTTACATTTATCTTGATTCTATGGCTTATGGATTAACTTATGCCACATTCAGCATTGCTATGTCTGGGACTAGGTAGTGCTCAGTTAACCATAATATCTACACTGCTTCACAAATGTAGTAACCTTGGAATGATTATGGCTTGATGAGTAATCAAAATCATTATGTAAAATAATAAACGGAGAAGAAAAAAACGGCCAAGGGGAATAGCAAAAAAAATTAAAGAAGCCAGTTCACTGATTCTCCAAATTAGACGTCAATAAGAACATGACTCTTTCAGTTTTGGATCTTGCCGAGATAATTATGATTAGCAGACATGTGGACAACTCGGTACTATTGTGCATTTCATTTGAACCATATTTTATCCAACATAATTTGAGCCACCCTTCAACACTTGATTGCACACCAAATCAAAGTATTAATAAACATACATTCAAGCAGCAATGGGTACAAAAATACATATCTTGCCCATTTCTCTGAAAACACAAACATGTTAACGATTGTCTCGACAAAGATTACAATTTGTCTGTGAGGCAATTATGCTCACTACACAGTTACTCTGATATATACATCTTCAACAAGTCATTCAAATATGAAGCATTGTACTCACGCATACTTAAACAAGGAGTGCAAATCATACACAACATGCAAGATGGTAGGCCAGTAAATACCAGATGGCTACCATCACTGGCTATCGTACCAAACAAGTCTACATTCATTGAATGTACAAGACAAATCTATTGTCACTAAATATACCAGATGTCTACCTTCGCTAGGTATCGTACCAAATAAGTCTACATTCATCGAATGTACACGACAAATCTATTGTCAGTAAATATACCAGATGTCTACCTTCGCTGGGCATCATACCTGGGGGGCCTATATTCATAACATTCTTATGATCGTATGATAATCTTAAAGATTCATACAGTATGGCTATGACATTTTTTATTTTTTTTACTGGTATGCAAGTTCTTGTTACCGGTATGCATGATCTTGTTACCGGTATGCACGGTCTTAGTCCAAGAAGGATCATAAGAACATTTCGTGAATAGGCCCCCAGACAAGTCTACCTCCACTCATTATACCAGACAAGTCTACCTCCTACTATCCATCAAACTAAATGTATATTAGTACTATTTTTCATGCTAAAATACAATTTTCTGAGAGAATGAAAAAAATAAAATTAAAAATAATTCGTATTGTGATAATTATGAAAAGCACACAATTTCAAAATATTATAAAATTACTGCTCATATTGAAAATTTGATAGCTCAAAAGATTTTACATTAAAACTTGAAGTAGGTCAAAGTATGTGGTAGATTTTAGGTTAGACCTTTCTAATCTAGAAGGTCTTTATGGATGAGGATTTAAACGACCGCAAACTACAAGTTGAGAAATACCAGATACTTTTTGGAACGTGGAGAATTGAAGAACGTTCAAATTGTGGACAGAAATAGTATTCACCTATAACGAGGATACTCATGATCATTTTGACACCGCCATTGGCCATATTCTTGCGGAGAGAAGTTGAAATGTTAATCGAGCAAATCATGAATGAACATAATATAAAAAAATGCAAGAATACAAGATGAACATGTATACATTTTAGAAAAAAATGAGATCACAACAATGTATCATCTACCCGGAAACTAGCTATGGCATAACAAGGTGCAAAACATAAATAGGATAAGTTAACACAAATGTACATTGTAGCCGAGTTACGGTGAACAGCCATGTTGCCACCAAACCCCCCTAACCCACACATAACATAACTTATCATAAAGCAACTCTTAAATACAAGACCATCGCAAAAAAATGGTTGCTCGCCTCCATTAAATACCAAGGTCATAGTGCACATTAATTGAATAATACTACAAAAGTGCTACAATGAGATTCACACATGTAAATGTCAGTTTAATGAAATCCCTGCCATGTTGTAATGGATATGTTTGTGCTGATCCAAGGCAGCAGCATGTCAATGCCAAGAGTATACGTCGTGTAGCACGGCTCTGTTTGTTGTAACACTACAGTCATCAAGTCGACTGCATTATGAATCAATCTCTGCCAGTGGTTCATAAACTATCCGTTCATTATGAACTTACACCTGTAGTAATAAACCCATTTATTATTATTTAATTAATTTTATTTATAATCTTTATTTAGTTAGTTATTTAATTGTTTATTAATTCATTCATTTGATTGTCATATCAATTCAGTCAATTGGGGTATTTCTATATCAATAACAGATAAGATGTGGATACAACTGTCGGACAACGTTACATAATGTTACAATGTTAGCATAAATTCCCATCAGACAAGAACAAAATCAGATGGGGGTAGGCAAGAAGAAAGTGGTCTAAGGCAAACTTCCATTCTTGCAATTTTGCACGCACACATTAGGATGACATTGATTCTCCCAAGGACACACATTCCGCTACAATAAATAGAACAGCACAATAATATCGTGGAATTTTTTCACCATCAATCAAGGATATAATTATTATTATTATTATAGTAGTACCATATTATAGTTATTATTTTCTCAGACATGCACAGAGCTCTAGATAAGCTGTGTATTTGTATTAACACGTGAAAGCTGTAATATGCTGTTGAAATCAATACATAGATCTACCACATATGCAATAAAATGCATGGATACACAATAAATAAATCTTTGGTGTACTGGCGTTCAAATACCACTCCGTTGTTACTTGTTACATCCCTGACAATAATCTCAATCAGAAGCAATTACCTGAATTCTGCATCTGAATCACCACTATCCAATGATTGTTGAATGAACATGTAAAATATGCCAGTCCTTTCTGCTACACTACCAACATGTGACAAAAATTAACGATAGTACAAGCACAGCTTATCTCGAGTTCTGCATGTATGAGCATTTTCTTAACATTCCTTGGAATTAGCAATATGATGCAGGAACCAGCCTGGTTCAATATTTAAAACCTCAATATTTATCTGATCTATCATTAACATTATCTGTTAAGTATCAAAAATAAATAACTAATTTTAAAATACTGCTTACTGTATATAAATAATTTGCTGCTCATATCACTAATATGCTTTTCAAACTAAACTGAAAAATTATTGAAAGAAAACTTTATTGATATATTTTGAATACAATTTTAATGAATTTCTAAACTACTTAATTAATCCTGTATAGAAATGCAATGAGTACCTACATTATTAAATCTAATATATCAAGGGTATTAATTATTTGCAAATAATAAGTTTTTTAAAACCATGATAATCTAGATGCAACCATTATGATGATCTACAGGCATAGTCTACACGTTGTGATTTCGGTTGTCAGTGATCATCACACAAACAACGACCACTGAGCTGGAAACCATTCGACATGCAAGACCTATTTGCCAGCACCTAATCTGCAGTACACATTGGAATCAACCCTCTCCCTGCCGCTGGCATCCAGAGATGCCCAATAGTTTTTATTAAAAAAACCCGGCTTAAATACAAAAACCAATAAATATGAGTCTATGTACAATGGGAGTATAAGCGTCTCTCCACCGGATGTTGTGTGGCGGTGGTGACAGTGGAGTGAGGGGTGCAGGTGAATGATATGATTATGCTGCACTGTGTTGGGTCGCCGATCCCTGATCGCGGGTGTCCATGAGGTATCAAGACTTCGCATGGTCGTTGGCACGGTTGAGCTGCAGTTCTGAACTCCGCGTTGGAATTTGTTCAGTGTAAAGAGCTGACTCTTGAATGTTGTCTCGACGTGTATAAAAGTTTTCCTGATTTTTTGTTTGTTTATTCCACCTGTCATCGAGGCACTTTAAAAAAAATGGTTGAGTTGAGCGCTAAATAAATTGTCAAACCACACTTCTTGCACATTTCTCGATGTCGAGTAAATCGTACCTTCATTCAGTGATTCTCTTACTTGCATACAAATCGTTCAAACACTGGAACTTCAGACACACATGCACACACCCACGCGCACACACACGCGCGCACACACACACACACACACACACACACACACACACACTTCTCTCTCCATCCATACATAACTAAATATTATGTTTTGTTCTTCATGTTCACACGGCAGACACCCCACTGAGGTTTTCTTGATCATGAACTACGAGAACGGGACGATGACCAGAGCTTAACATGTTGGCTAAGTTTGGCTTCAAGTTCCTATAATAGAAACAAAGTATGAGTTACTAATAAATACAAACAAAAAGCCCATCGCACAAATAATTACTACTTCATGTCCTTATCTGAAGGAATTTTACCAAAAAATATCATATTCTATAAAATTCAAATATTCATCTGGAAAAACTAAACAAAGATAAGGACAATAAAAGTTAAATTATTACAATTTTTTTTGGTTGGGGATTTCAATATTATTTCGATATTTTTAATTGACAGTAAGAGAAAACTTGCAACACCTATAGTACACTAGAATGAAACACACGATAACAAAATGGCAGAAAAGGGTTCAACATTAACTTTTTGTCTCGGCTGTCCGACCGGGCAACTTAGTGGTCACTTTCACCTGTCCGAAATATCAATTTACCTAAATTTACGACTAAACTCACCCAGAAAATGGGGTATTTGTTTGTCCTAATGCAGCTTACAATTGTCCCAGACAATCGGACAGCTGTTAATGTCAAGCCCTGTGGAAGCAAAAAACCTAGGGATCCAATCCAATCATGGACACCCCCACCCCCTCCTGCAATTCTGCCCCCACCCCTGCAATTCTATGCCCAGACCACCTGCAATTCCACCCCCCACCCCCACCCCAATTCCATCTACCTCCTGCAATTCCACCCCCACCCCCCGCAATTCCATCTGCCCCTTGCAATTCCACCCCAGCTCCCGCTATTCCACCCACCTCTATCTGCACTGTCTTGTCGTAGGCTCTGCGGTGCTTGAAGATGCACTGGCTGAAGACGCTGTACAGACGCTCGAGTCGCTCCACGCTGCAGTTGTCGGTGGCGATGATGACGCGGTCCAGGAGACGCTGCAGTCTAGGCAGGTCCACCAGCAGGGTGGGAAGTGGCTCCTCCAGGTGTTCCCGGGCCTGGTGCTGCTCCTTGGTCTGCTGGTGGTGAGACCGCGTCATGCGGAACTTGCTGGTCGGAGACTCGGCTATGGGGATAGACAAAGCCAATGCTGTGATTCTCATCTAGTCTGCAGTAGGTGTTAAATTTTAGGCACCAAATTAAAAATTATCGTATTGTCAAAATCTGACAAGAAACTATATCGTAAAACATGCAAGTCATTGTGTTCACAAACAAACTCTGTGAAATGTTCCTGTGATTTACAACTAAGACTTACTATGCATCTACCTCAACTGGTCACCAATAATACTTCCTCTAATATATCTCAATATTCGACACCTCCAAAATTCGACGTAGGACGAACTAGGTGACAGCAAGGTACAGTTTCATTGCAACTAAATCATCTGAAGTGTTAGGGCTGCACAACAACTCACCTTGAGTTTCCTCCTCCCCTCCACTTACACGGCTGTGAGTCGACGTCTCTATCTGCTGAAAAAGACAATGAAATGCTATCATGTACATGTACAATGAACACATGTCCATGGCAAGACAAGAATCCGCAACAACTGTTTTACTGAAAATCTTCAGGTTTGTAATTGGACACATTATCGCTATACCATGTTATTCACATCGGAGATAAATTTTGCGAATTTTCATTACATCAACCTAGCAGTCTTTACAGTCCACCATAAAATTTAGTCTACCGGATAATAAGTCATGAAATGTTCACATGTCGTGGTTTTAGCCATACTCGTAGTCCGCATTACCTTTCCGTCTTTCTCTTTCGCATGATCAATACTGTCGACGGAATCTCCATTTGAGTCGAGAGAGCTCCCTACACCGCTATCATGCCCGGGCATGAGGTCCAGACACCTGGCAGTGGGCGGCAACTGTTTGGCAGGATGACTAGGACTGTCGGGCTGCTTCTCCCTGGCGTGGGGGCTCTCTGCGATTACCACCTCGCTGTCAGAGTCCTCGCTGACGTCCGCGATGTCCACGTGCATCATCAGCGAGCTGCTGGGCTCCTCGGTGCGCGCCTTCTTCGCCGACGAGTGCTTCCTCCTCTTTCTCTTGGTGGAGGCCCAGATGCACTTCTTCCTGGGCTTGGACTTCTTCCCAGACGACACTGACGCCGAGGTCGTGAAGAAGGTGTTCTGAGTGGTAACGGAATGCTGCTTGTCGGCACAGTTGCTGGTCGACGGGGACAGAGAGGACGGTGACAAGCACTGGTGGTGAGTGCTGTGTGACGGGGACGAGGTCTCCTGCGACAGCAACCCTTCCTCTCCAGTCCGCACCTTCCGCTTCTCCAGCTGCCACTGCTTCTCGATCATATCCAGAGGCGCGCTGTCCTCGGCGCCGATTCCCTGCACTCGCCGACTGCACCTCAGACCCACGGGCTGCTGTGGAAGTGTGGCGTCAGGAAGCGGCTGCGCTGGCTTGGTGAAGAAGAACGACGGAGGCACATCCTGGGCGACGATGCCTGCGGAGACAAATGATAGGGATTGAAATTAACACAGGCTCATTTATCACAATGCTAAAGGTCTCACAGGGCTAGTATAGTAGAGATGTATTGGTTAGCAAATATTTGGGATGTTTTAAAGGTCAGTTTCCATCCCTGCAAAAGTTGACAGGAAATAGCAAACTACCTGTGTAAATACCTGCGATCAGATGACAGAAGACAGACATGAGTGGACTACAGTTGGAACTAACGGAATAAGGAGGAATAGTATGCAAATACCTCGCTTTTTCCTGGATTCGTTTATTCCCTGACATGCTTTCTCGAACTCGGGGTCAAGCTCAGCATCTATTATTGCATAAGCAGTATCACGGAGAGCACATGCTCGGTGCCGTATTGCACGATCTGAAATTCAAAGAAAGAGAAAACCGGTAACAACAGCTCTTTTTCAGTCTATAAACCATAATTGTTCTTGGCAAATAATAAATGACAAAATATAATTTTCATGTCATAATTTATGCAGGTATAATTTTCCTATTTTTTCCAAAGACATTTGGTAAAAGACTATTACAGATAATTTACCTGTGTGAGAGTGAGTTATTGTTTTACACCGCAGTGGGAATCTTTCGCCCATATGCGGTGATTGACCTGTGGAGAGTTAAGGGACTGTGATGGATGGCTGACCTGTGGGGTCCCGGTCGGGATTGTACTCCAGGGCGTTGAGACAGATCTGGTTGATGTCATCCAGGAAGTGAGTGACGCTCTGGTACTTGTGCAGGTCAATCCTGGACATCATGGTGGACAGGTCCATCGGCCGCTTGATAATATTGTAGTAGTCCGGCACCTACCAACCAATAGTCTCACCATTAGAAAACGCTCAGGCCCCGAGATTACAAAGTTTTCTTTGAGTATGATTTCATGCTCAACTCAAAAGTTTTGTTCACAAATCCCCATATAACATTTGAGCTTGAGAATAAAATTGTACTCAAAGGGTTTTAAATCTCGAGACCAGGTTTCTGTTCTAACAGAACGACTGTAGCGCTATTCCAATCGTAATTCCTAAATATGCATAGCGAAATGACTCCTATAGTAGTGCAGTGAATTCTAGTTCAGGTTTTATGCAAATTATTACAGAGACACAAAGTGATTTGGGAGTTTTAACATCACTTCAATAAAATAAAATCTTCCACCCATTTGTGACTACCCTTACAGAGAAGACTACGCTCCGCGGATAGGAGAACTTACGTCCTCGATGTCGACCGGCTTGGTGAAGATGCTGAACTTGCGGTCGCGGCCCAGCTTGTTGAGGCAGTCTCGGAGGAAGATGCGCAGCTCTCGGAACGTGGCATCCTCCTGCTTCTTCAGCCTCTTGGCCTCCGACTCTGTCAGTTTGGGTGGGGAAGGGGGCGGGGCCTTGGGCAGCACCTCCAGGATCCGCAGAGCTACAGCACAGAGGCAGTAATGTTACCAATGCACTAATATTACACAGTGTGCTACAATACACTACGTTTTAGAAATCATGCGAAAATAATGTTTGTTTCAAAAATGCTTTTATAATTAATTATCATTATTAATACCAATATCCATTTTACATTTAATGTCATTTATAGCACATTTGTAAACATTGTTCTCAACAAATGACATGGCATCAGTTTCACAAAACAACTACAACCCTACCATTATAGAATGTGATTGGAAAAAAACATGACTGACTACAATTGCAAGGCTACTATCATCTTAGTAAAATTGACTATCAATGGACTAGATGAAATAGAAATGATAATCATAAATCTTAATTATATTTAAAACAGTTGCAATTAACAATAATCATCATGGAAGTGAGTGGAGCATTGATTGATGTCGCTGAGGGAATTTTTCATCCATATGCGATGACATAATAATTTAAACATTACAAGAACGACACAAAACAAATCAAACCATTTCAGTGAAACAAATTACAGCATGCACAAAACAGGGTCGCATTTGGCGCAGAGGAACGGGAACACTCCCAATGGATTGGCTTTCATTGATTCCAACATATACATACCATGCAAAATGTCTATGGGTTTCATACTGGGCCACATTGCTGTGACTTTTCGGTATAACTGCATCAGTTTGTGTTTCCCTGACACATAGATAGAGGAAAGAATGTAGTTTGTGCTCCATTTTTGGGGGGTTGGTTAATATTAGTTACCAGCATGATTTCCTGGATGTACAGGGTTTTACATGCTGAAATTTCTTGTAGACCACGAAACCGAAGGTCAAGGGCTGTACAAGAAATTTCAGCTCGTAAAAACCTGTATGCCCTGGAAATCATGCTGGTAACAAATTTATCCAAAATCGTAATAGTTCTATTTTTAAGAAAACTTGTATACGGATGGACAAATGGCAGAGCCTCTACTGTTGCATAAGCTTGTCACAGACTATGTCTGGTCAAGAGATAGTAAAGAAAGGTGTCAGTCAACATGCAGCAACACAGACAGACAGCAAGTGCAACACGACAGACAGTGTCATCAACTATGACTTTAGCAGAAGATAGTACAACGGCTGGACGTATAGATATTGAGAGAAGACTGAGCCGTTAGCGTGCATCAATATCGAACCTTAGTTCAGTTTGTAGGAAGAAACTAACAGTGATGCAAATTAGAAGAGAGAGTGATGCAGAATGTACGTGCAAGGATATTGTAAGTGAAGCCATGGGTCCCAGGTTTTGGCAAAAAGTTCACAAAATAAACTAAAATTAATCAACCTGTTAACCCTGTCTCTGGTGTATGAATCAAAATGACTGTTCTCTAGGGATCTCCAGCAACAACAGGGTTAAATCGGGTTCAAGTAGCCTTGACCGGGGTGCCATGGCTTCAACAAATTAACAGGTGAACACCACGATATGACTAACTCACCGGCTTGCTTCTTGAGGGGTGGCGGCCTGGTAGCCTGGTTTATCAGCAGATCCTGGAAATATTCCCGGCGCTCGTCGGCATGGGGATTGGTCATGTCCAGTACCTCGTTTGATTGGTTGTTGAACAGCACTTGAAGCTGGCGTGACAGAAAGATCAGATGCAGGTGCAGCACAGTCGGTAAATTCTACAATTAGTTACATACTGTGCAGAAATGGAGCAAACTTAATCTGACTGTTCTGCAACTAGTAGCAAGGTTTTACATTTAGTTCCCAGCGTGATTTCCAGTGTGTACAGGTTTTTACAAGTCGAAATTTCTTGTATACCCAGAGACCAAAATCATAAGAAATCTACATACTTTTAAGAAAGCGAGCATGCGAATAGCCATACGGAATGTCTTTCTAACGTGCAAGTCGAGGGCGGCCGCCATGACGTCACAGTGATCATGAGGTCACAACTTTTAACTACGGCCAAACATGGGTGTACAAGTTTATACAATTGAACTACCACCCGCTCCCCAAATATTTAAGTAATATTAGTGATCTGTGTGTGGCAGGTGGAGAACTCGTAACAATCACATATTCACGTCATTCAATAACCATAAAATTACACTTGTTTTTCTTTTGTTTTGCTCTTATTTGTGAAACTGGCCCCAGAGTTTTCTATTTACTTCTGACACACCATGGAGCGAGTCAAAACCTTTTTTTTTACTTCGCAATGGGAATCTTTCACCCATATGTGGTGAGTGAGTGAGTGATTATGAAGTTTAACGTCGTTGCAGGAATCTTTCACCCATTTGCGACGATTAAACATTTAATTATTTTACTATATGCGTTTTTAAAATGAAGAAGCATGAAAAACATGTAAAAAAAGTTAGTTAAAACTATGCACATGATATATAGCAAGATGAATAGTAAAATTATGTATTTGATTTAATAGGTTGATGTAGTTGATAAGTAATTTAAAACCTTCCATATAGACCAATTGCCTTTAAAAATGATAAGATTTGATGACCAGGGACCTGAGTAAATAAATGCTTTAGGTTTGGCGATGAATAAAACCTCGGGCGCTGGTCTGAAAAGTCCACACAGTCAAGCAAAATATGCTTGACCGTGATGTCCTCATTACAACCAATACACCGAGGTCCATCCTTGTAGGATGAGGCGAGGAACGACTTGACATTAGTTTCAGGATCCGCCACCGTAGGGGCCAGTGGTGTGGAACCCGACGATGGTTCCAACCACGGTATAGGGACTGGGTCCATTTCTTCCGGGTTAGAATCCTCATCCGGGAGAGGAGCACTCCATCGATGACTTGTCAGGCCAGGCCTGACTCGCCGCCGGGGGTGGTGGTCTGTGAGGTGGCTGAGTCCGGGGTGGAATAATGCCTGAAGACATCACCAAGGCACGCCAATCGTTACCACCCCCAAGGGCGGCAACGACTGCTTCTTCCTCGCAAGCCAAAGTGCTTTACCCAAGGATTTTTTTCCTTGACTTAGTTTGCAGGAAGAAGTCTTGAGGGAAACACCCCGGCGAGGGAACCTAGGGAGGTGTAAAACCCCCTTTTGACCCCTGGTCCTCTATTTCAAAGACCTGGGGGCCGGGAAGAAGAGCTGCACTGAGCGCAGGGGCCTTCTCCTCACCTGACGAGTATGGTGGGCGATCTGAATCGCACCACCTTCTCCACTGGACGAGATAGACTCTCGGCGAAGAGAACGCATCGTTCTCCTCCCGAGAGCCTTCCTCTTGCGAGACACTAGCATGTCCCACTCAGAGGGCGTCCATGATGTGCATATCTTGCATGGGGACTGTTTCGAACAGGCCCGATGTGAGATACAGAGGGGATGGCCATCTGTGATGGCCAACCTCCCCGAACATGATTTGTCCGCACACCGTTTTGTTTGTTCCGCTAACGACATGATGGCACGGAACACCATACAATTTAACGACACATGTGTAAGCAGTAAGGAAATATTATTTACAGTTAGTTTATGATCGAAAAGATATTAACGCTATTTTTTAATATAAAAATAGAGAAGAGGATAGCCAACCAAAGTTTACAGAGCAGATAGTTTGTAAAATCTTATCTGAATGGGTTTGCTATTCCGGTGGGGTACGACTCGCGTCCGATTGCAGTGGTAGCCATGCGAGAAAGAGGGTGTTGCATTGCACCTGTGCAGCACGTGGAGGGGCACCACGTGGTACACTGTTGAGGGCTTGTACTGGCTTAACACGCCTCTCTACTAACAGTGCAAGCTGCGTTCG
>JAUTBT010071898.1:0-13613 GCA_032361225.1 Lepetodrilus schrolli
TGACACACAGCCAGTCAGTGCCAGACAAATGACATCTCATGACACACAGCCAGTCAGTGCCAGACAAATGACATCTCATGACACACAGCCAGTCAGTGCCAGACAAATGACATCTCTTAAAACATGCATAATACCACTGAACAAGCTTGATTTTACAAACCAGAACCAAATTTCTCTCTATATCGTGTACAGTTAGTGTACAGTTAGTGTATGAGAAGCACACTGGATGTGTACCGTATTGCAGGCCAGGTCTTTCAGTACACCGTGACAGGAGGACCTGATGAGCACCGCCAGACCGGAGAAACTCCACAAATTGTACGACACGTTGTGTTCCTCTGGCTGCCAGAACTCACTGGGATTCTCTACATAAATACGCAAATGTATTCTTTATGATCCAAAGCATATCATATTCCAAGCACAGCATAAATATCCTATTTCTTGAATAAAAGTATTACTATTATTCATACAATTCCATAAAGATGTCAGAATGATTAGATGACCACAGCAAAGAGGAAGGAGAATAAGAATCTTTATTTTACGTTGAATATGTGGATAACAAAAAATGTTAGCTCTATACTGCTATTATTATATCTAATAGAGTTTCTTGCAGTGTTGTAAAAGGAAGAACTCTACTAGTCTATCCCTTGATAGTATCTCTCCACAGTGGTACTACAGTATCACACACACTGCGGTAGTGCTAGTAAGATGAATGTATGTCTGACCTGTCCCATGTCCAGCTGTGCCGGTCAGCTCGCGTCCCGTGGGTAGCATCTTCTCCTGCATCTGTAGGATGGAGTCCAGGGGACTGACCCCCACCTTCTTCACTCGGCATGGATGCTTCTGTGTGGAGGCCTCCGACGCTAGAACACAGACATGTGGACAAGATACAACAGCCTCCTAGTACACAGGAACAGTGCATCTAAACATGTCTACCAATAGTTTTACTTCAGTATCACATCTCCCACAGAAATTAAACTACTGAATTACTCTCCCCAAAAAGACCTTATATCAAAGTTCACTAAACAACATTCACCCACCAGATGCCTCTAATGTGAAAAAAATAAATATAAAATATGACTGATATTGTCACACTATCTACTGATGTTGTCACACTATCTGCTGACATTGTCACACTATCTACTGATGTTGTCACACTATCTACTGACATTGTCACACTATCTACTGATGTTGTCACACTATCTACTGACATTGTTATATTGGCATACTAGACTAGTGACTTTGAAACTAATCCTTGATTAGAAACCCCACTGCTTGCTCAGAAAATAGACAACACACATCTATAGATGTTAATAAAACACTACAAGCAATGGCAATTGATGACAATCACCAGCTCTCTCCCTGTATGATGCCTAGAGTATGTGAAGCATGCAGTGATACCTTCGGAGGTAGCTGGCAGTGATGCGAGGTCCTCCGATGCTGTCTTTATCATGATGTTGTCCACCTTGGAGGGACTGACATCAACACCAGTACTAGTTCCTTCAACAACTTTCTTAGAATCCACTGAAGATTTCTTAACATTGTCACAGCTTTCATCTTCCACCGACTTTCTGCTGCCTGAATTTGATCGTGATCTGGATCTCGATGCTGCTGTTGAATTTGACCGTAACCGTAATGATCGTCTTTCTGGACTTGGGTCTGAATCATATTCTTGGGGTGCTTTCATTTCGCTAGTTTTCCGTTTCCGTAATGTACGTTTTGGAACACTGAACTCAGATTGGTCACGTGCCCCGCTCTTCTTTAGAATCTCGACATCACCAAGGTCAATAACAAGTTCTTCCTCGTCGTCACTACAAGACAATAAAGCTGTCCTTGTAGTGTCTTTCTTCTTTGTTTCCTTCTCTTTTTGTTCTTTAGTCTCTGGTACAGTGTCATTTACAACTGGTGCATTCAGATTCAGTCGAGACTGAGATCGTGTTTTTCTTGGAGGAGGTTTAGGAGAGACAGGAATGTCGATCACAAGCCCCTCATCATGTGATGTTTCACCTCCAGAAGAAAACAGATTTGTACCTTCATGCGTGATTGCACTTTTGTCCACTCCCTTTGAGGTATCCCCTTTTGAGGTCCGGCCTTTTGAGGTCTCTCCCTTCGAGGTTTCGATTTGTTCGGGTAATGAGCCCTTCTCCAAACCACCTGCTTTCTGGCTGGATATGGTGACATTGGCCTCCTCTGTTGTACTGGATGTAATGTGCTCAGGAATACGGCTGCTCACTCTAGCTTTACTGACAGTCGTCCCCTCATTCTTCATGTTTACCTTCAGCAGTTCCACCAAATCCTTATCACTAACTTTTGTCTCTGCTCTTCTTTCCACTTTGCCCTCACCGACCACCTTCAGACTAGTCTGCCTTGTTACCGAACTCTTCGCTTGTGTTCCGAAATCGAACGATCCAAATGTTTCTATGTCATCCATATTTACATCATCATCGAATGGATTTGTAGATGTGGGCCTATTAGGATTATTTCCCTTTGTGGGTGGATTCCCTCCTTTGTCCTGCTTCAATCCTTTCTGTATGGTGGCTGGACCCCTTACATGGCCCTTGTGGATGGCGGCTTGACTAATAAAACTCTTCAGAGCGTATTTGTGGTACATGGTATTCTTCTCTCTGTTAGTCAATGTCTTAGGAGCAAATGGCTTGTCCATGTAGACAATTTTATGTTTTGAACTAATTTCACCATCTAAAAAGAAAGAAAAGATTATACTATTTTACTACGGCTTGGCCTTAGAACATTGAATGATATTTAAAATATATGATTATGACAAACTGGACATCGAAGGCCTATATTCTTATACGACAAACATATAGTTGTACAATGTATACACCGGTATACCATAAAGCCAGCCCAGTGCATGACAGGTTGTGGTGATGACAGTTCTACATAGAATACACGAGCAGCAGACTCACAGTCACGTTCATACAGTTTGACATTGACAGGAATCTCCCATTCTCTGTCGTACTTGGGTCCGTGGTTGTCTACCAGACACTTGAGGACACTGGTACTGAGCACCAGCTGACAGTCGTACCTCTCCGCTAGAGTCTCTGCATTCTGGTCCTTACTGCAGGTCTGTGGACAGTGGTGTATGATCAACATACAACGAATTAGAATGAAATAGAATGTAACTCCCTATAAGCGTATAGCAAGCTAGAAGTCTTGTAGCGCTCTGAGCAGTGTGACCCAAGATAAGAATATCAGTATGAAATCATCAAAGACAATGTCTCCAAAAAGAAAGAGTTCATCTCTGTATGCATTTGAAATTATGAAAAGTAACAGCTAGTCTACAATGGAGGCAAGTTGAGAGTTACCTCCCATGTCAGTCCCCCATTACCTGGTGGTTCCAGGCCGTGGCGTTGGCCGTCTTGTGGCCACAGCTGGCGAACCGCTTGTTGACCTGGTGGTACGCAGTGGGCACCACGGTCTGGCCCCGCGACATGTCTGGAAGGAACACCTTGGGGAAACTCCCCTGGGAAGGCAAGACACGAGATGACGACAGAATATAATGGCAAGTAATTCAGCTATCGCAAAACACATGTGTTGTCAAAGACATTATTATGTAGAGGTGATATTGTAAAAATTCATCAGTAAATATTTATATATTGTTAAAAATCAGCTGCACATCATGAACATTTTTCACAAAGACTATAAAAAATGGTAAATAATGACTGCATAGACTTGACAGGATAATAATTACCAGTTCTATCAGGAGTTTCTGATGTGAAAGGCTGGGTGCATAGTCCGGGCCTGTGGGGACAGAGAGAGGGACCGTCTTGTTGGTGGTGTAATATCGTGGGTACTGGTCCACACGGCGCCACTCGTGGTTCAGCTTCTCCTAGCAACACAGCAACCACAGCAAGTAACCATATGCAAGCACTACAATGGCAACAAAATGAACAATAACATTTTTGCTATGCTCTCTGAGAAATTCTAAAGAGAACGATTGCAAGACAACACATAATAATATTTTAAGAGAAATTATTATTACCATTCAGATACAATTCTAGGTATCTGATTGGTCGAGAGCCCAAGTGTACCACACTGTATCGAGGTAGCCTTGTTTGTTTTGCAGGGTAATATGGATGCCGACCCCCTAATATTTCTCGTATTAGGTGGCCCGCCATTTTGCTCTGATCACTGCGCTACAGCTGATGATTTTGAAACTCGATATCACCAATGTATAGTCCATATTATACCACAATAACTGAATTAAAAGATTGATTAATGAAGTGTGAGATAAACGTAGACTAAAGCTCACCTTATTCAAGTTATAAACGATAGCATATTGTAAATAATAAAATGTTAGCATCATTAAACTTTAGCAACCGGTGGGTTATCGACATAGTAGCGTCATAAAATGTTAACGAGCTAGTCTATATTTAGAAAATAATTTTAGCGAGTTCTTCATATAAGTTTATCTTAAATTGCCAAGGTGTAATACTGTTAACAATAACTAACTGCATGTGCATACTAGTATACAGTAAATAACTTCTCGGCACTAAAACAAGAGGTTCTAAGGCCACTAGACCAGTTCATTATATTGCATAGGTAAACAATATATTTTGGTTGATAGATAGGACGGACAATTGGTAATCCAATTAGTTTGCTTTTACAAACATAACCAGGTAACTATATTATCGTGTACTCGTGAAACCTAAATTGCCTAAATTTATTGCTAACTTTGACCATGCGGTTATAAATGTAGATGTCAACCGCCATCTTGGATCGTTTACTGTTGATGTTTTCCTATCTATTTTATTTTATTTATTTATTTTTAAATTAGGGTTTAGAGTAGCTTTCAAGAATCTTTCACTTATATAACGACTTGTCAGTTTAGGGCACGAAGAAACCCGCAACATCCGTAGCGCAGTAAACCTGCAAGCATCAGCTGGTACTGACAAGACCAAGGATGATAACTGCATTGCCACTCTACAGACATTGCATCCTATCAATATCGAGTCGGAAAGGTAACTTTCGCGAACATTGATGCCGGGCCCCCAGGGCGGGATTTGAACTTGGAACCTTGGCTCTGAAGTCCAACTGCGCTACCACCCGCCCCCTTTCCTATCTAAAAAAGTTATTTATATTTATTTAATATGATCCTTAATATAGTTTTTGTGTTTGGTTTTATTTGTTTTGGAAACTGATGCTATTATGCTAGGAAATTATACACACGAACAACATCAGTCACAGGAATAATTTTTATAAGCCTACACACGTACATCTATGGAATATTAGCGAATTAAATGTTAACGTCTAAGAGCAACTCGCTATATTCATTAGAATGTTATGCTCGCTAACATTTTATGATTTACAGTAGTTTTCTCTAATACTGCCAACAGCCCTAGACAATTAATTACACCATAATCACTGTCTACATCGTGTCATGAAGGACCATTGTTACTCATCACTACATGTGCTGCACAATAAATGTGGTTTATCTTGGGCAATAATGGGAATAACGAAGTTGGACGTATGTAAATAAAACTAGAGGAATCTTGCAGACTGACATGACACTGTATCACTATCATTATTATTAAAAATAATATTGCTTACATTGATATACTTGGCGGCAGCAGGCATGAGGTGATTGTAGTCCAAGTGTCTACATTTAGACACCTGTTGGACGTAGCTCTGGAACTCTGACTGCTCACTGCTCACTCGGACCTGCAGAGCCTGAGAGACAAAGATTTCATTTATTACACAAAAGTAAATGTGCATTCCTGACACTGCATTTTCATATTTCATCTTGACAGGATTGACAGGGGAAAAGAGAGCTAAATGATATTTACTATAACTTCATAATAGATGGTACCTCAAATTCTACAAGTTCCTTGATTTCGGTGGTATTTGGTTGCTGTGGTCGATACAACACCAGGTATTTGTGGAACAAGTCAAGATAGCGTCTCTGTTCTTTACAGCTCAGGCCTGACTTACGATTTGTCATCTTGGAGCTGGGATGTCTGAAAATAGAAGAATCAATGTTAACACATGGTTACAGAGCATGTCATTATCAATTTAATTCAAACAGTCAAATATAATCATGATATTGCTTTATGTGGAAATGCTCTATTCAATGACTGACTACTTTGTGATCAGGATCACAAAATAAGCAATCATGATGGATGCAATCTATTAATAGTTTATACATTGCTTTAGTTCAATGAGGCAAAACAAATGTAAGTACATACAGTAGATCTATCATACAGTCGACTACATATCATTTCATCGAAAAGATGGACCCTTCACCTTGCGTCTTTTATGTCTTTCTGAGCATGTTGGCTTTGCACAAGTTGGCGTTTGGAGTGTTGGGCTGGCTTCACCAGGTTTTCACATGTTTCAGGTTTTTCCAGATTCGGCCGTGTCTCTCCATGTATCTCAGAGCTCCGACTCCGCCCGGTGTTGACCGGATTCGACTTAGCAGATGGAACTGCTTTGTACTTGGCAGCACATGGTCCAAGTCTGCCATGACGGTCATCTTCCAGTGTGAGTGACAGACGGTCGTGTAGCGAAACATTACCAAGAACACGGCGGAACGTTTCCTCCGTGAAAAATACAGTTGTTCCATTAATTGGTTCTTTCCTGAAAATAATAAAAAATTATAGGGACTAAATCTCTTAAAAATTAAAGCTCATTAGCGAATCATTATAGTGAGCGAAGCAATCGTCTCGCAGGGACGTGCGAGTTCGCACTTTAGATGACGCGTATTATTATTATGAGGCAAATGTGTATTACTACAGTGAAATAAGTAAACAAAAGCATAGTCCTTTTGTGGGAGCACCCTTGGAATTCAGCACCACATTTTCCCCATGCTGAATGCATTTCAAGTATCCTGAAATTCATGAAATACATGTGGCCCTACCTGGGCTCGAACTCACAACCGCCACTTGAAATATGTAGTAAATTGTTTAGAGAGTCATAGTTAGGACAGGAAGTGATGTGGCTTCCAGACACGGAAGTTACTGAATGATGCCGGAAATATAATCGGAAGTTAATGAAGTTAACTTAAAAACCATGCAACTAACCTAACCCTAAAACTAACCCTATTACTGATCCCTAATCCCAAAAGGGGAGTAAAAACCCCTTAAAACCCCTGGCAAGGTCATAAATATAAATATAAAACACTAAATTACTAGCTTCACAAAACCAAAACACAACTCAAGTCAGACAACAAGAGTAATCAGCTGGTAATGTGACCTCATGTTTTGTTCTAAACATTGTTGTAAGTTAGAAACATTGTGTGAAGTGCCTCTAAATGGGACTTTTGTCGGGGAAACTATGTTGAAATTTGGAAACACTGTTGATGGATGGTGTGTTTTGGCATTTGGTGCTATATTCCAAAGGCCAGGCTTTGCCTTAGTTCATATTATTCAATAATAAATAGTATAACGTCAGCGGTCTTCGAGAGCACACAAACCTTTGCCTTATGTCATATTAAATACAATGTCGCATACAGTGACAAGATGTGTAGATTAATCTGTGATTGTATATTTTGTTAGTTGTTTAATGATTACTAATTTACTAGAGTAAAATTATGATAAAATTGGAAAATCTAGGCAAAATAGCTGACGCGAAAACAGAGGACCTTCTTTAGCACTAAGATAAAGTAAGATATTGAGAATACTGCAAAATAAATAACAAATAACTAACATCTAATATATTTATTTACCAGTGCCGTTTCATTGTGAATGTCTAGTGCATCACTCATCTCACCAAGCGGAATAAATCGGTTATCAACATAGCTTTTCCAGCAAGCAGACAGCCTATGGGGGCATTGTCAACGGTGGCCAAGTAGTCCGTAGAAAAAGTAGATTTTGCATACGTTCCAACGTCCATTGTCTGTGCCCTGGTATATTTGTATGTTAAGTAATATGCATGGTATTGTGTACCACATGAAGTAAGTTCCACGCAGTTTAATTGCAATCTAAATGTATATCACTACACATGTATGATAGGAAGGCGTATGCATTAGCAATGTGCAGTTGTTAGGTCAATTTATATAAATATTTGGGCCTTTCTGTACAAGTGGGTGTAAAGCTAGTGCATGCCGATTGAATAGTTTAGCAATAACAGCCTCTCGAACTAAGCTGATTTATATGATAAATGATAGTGGAAAGAAACTGGTATGCCCCCTATGTGCATCCTAAAAATGTTTACATGTGGATATATAAAACAGGAAATAATGAAAAAATATCAACAGTGATTAATATCTCTTAATATACTGATTGCTGTGCATGATAAATAAATATGTTAATGTACACATCTTTTTAAAAACATTCCATCCTACCTATTCAAATAGATAAAGCTAAAAATGATGAATGTTATCATTCCATTAACAGAAAAAGCTCGCCTTTGAATCGCATTTTTTACATTCACCATTCAGTCTACTTCCGGTGCATATAGAAAACGGAATTAGCCGAGTGCTGACGAAGGTTGTCTTGTTAGCGTTTCCGAGTGCGCCATTTGCATCTTTTAGTCGTTTTCTTACCAACGTGTTCTTGAAATCCGAAATGAGTGATAAAGAGGTTGATATACACATTCTTTGTTCATTAGATTGTTCAGACATTCTATTTTGTTAGTTTTTCGATCATTTCAATCATGTTATCTATTTAGTTGATATATCTGTCGAGTTCCACAAGACACGTGTTGTGATTGAATGTCGATGAATAAGCAATACATTCTTTTGTTTTACTAATTATTTATTTGACAGTTCCATTTACATTATGCAAAATCGCATCTTTTAAATATATATTAACCACGTGGAATATTATTAATTTGTTTCATTATTCATATTTTATTCAATTCTGTTTCTATCGTTTGCTACCAAGGTTTTCGGACAACTATTTTCGGAAAGATTTCCCGCCCACACGCACCCCTCATTTTTCTCCATGTTTTCCTCTCCCATCTTTAACAGTGGGAAAACATTCCGTCCTAAAATGTCTTCGTTTCTAATCTAGAAATATTTTTTTTGGATTCCAACCGGGAATCGAACATGCCCCACCTGCACATGGACGACAAGTTACAGTGTCCAAGCCGGCTGCGCTACCGGGGAAGACATGAAAGCCTAACACAAATTTTCGAAGTCTTGTCACTCCCACATACGGAATGAGTCTGGTACTATTCCGGACGCTTCAGTCCTCGAGTTTATAAGTTATATTACAACAGCTTCAATAGAAAAGTCCATTTATCACTCGTAATCGGGCACAAAAGTTATGGATGGCCGCTATCATTTATCATGCCTCTCTGCCACCCATCATGGCGTCGGCGAGTGGTTGCTATGGAAACAATTTTTCTATATCATGAAAGGCCTCGATTCAATACTTATTTAACCAGCCATTATCCTATGAAGGCTATGTGAGAAGACTGCGTTGCCAACGTTGTCGCAAGAGAAATCTCCAAATTCTCCTCGAAGGGGACATGTAATAAATCAAAATGGATGTCCCTAAATGGACAAGACATTACTTTGTGTGAATCCCCTGTAAATAAAAAGGAACTGAAAAAAGTATCGAAAAGTGTTTGGTAAATTAATAGCCCGTTGATATGCATATAATGGTAAATTTGCAACATCAATATTAATCATAGATCATAGAATTAATCATCATTACATTATTTGGATCTCTGGTCATCGCTTATGTGTGAATTATTCCCGCTGCAACATTAGGCACTAATTCATTAATTCATTGTTTTTATGCAATTTTCAGGACGGATCCCTCCCTGACTCTGACCAGTCTCCAATGCATGGGTCACCACAGTCACGGACAAGGTCACCAACCCCTGCCAGGTCTCGCTCTCCGTCACTTTCGAGGTCAAGGTCAAGGTCAAGGAGTCCGAAGAGAAGGCATAAGAGATCCAGGTAAACATTGCATAAAACGTTCTTTTTGGTGTATTTGTAAATATCTACTTGTTCTATATGGCCATTAAGTCACGTGTCCACCAAGTAATGGTTTTCATTGTTTTCTTTTTAGATCTCATAGTCGTGGGCATCGTTATTCTCGATCAAGATCCCGTAGTCCGTACCAGAGAAGAAGGTACAAAGATGGGTAGGAAGTTATTGCAATGGTATATGATAGAACTTCCATTTGCACAGATTAAGCAAAACATTGGATCAATGTATGTTTGCTGTCACTGTAGCCATGATTACTACTGGATACATTTATAGAGATTATTTCAATATATAAGTTCTAAATATACTGCTCGTCGCGTATGGGTGAAAGATTCCCGCTGTGACGTAAAACAATAATTCATTCATTCTAAATATTATTATTAGTCAGCATCTTCTTCTGAGGTGGTTCAGTTTGTTAAATTTATATGAAACTTTGCATGATAATTATGAAAATACATTGTTTGTGATTCTAAGTTGAATGTAGAAACTACAATGAATCAAATCTAATTTTCAGTGGAGATCGATACAGCAGTAGTGGTCGAAGGTAATACTGTTTTATTGAAAGGCATTTATAAACTTTAAATTATGGATGTACATGCCATGTAGTAATAATTAATTGCTCACTTAGTACACTATTGAAATTGTGTACTCTTTTATCAATTTCACATGGGTCAGTCGTAATCATTAGATGAGTATAGATTATGATCATACTTTAATTATTCAGTTCCCAGCCTTAGCTATCGGGCATTTATATACTTTGGTTGATATGCAAAATAATTGTTCTGTTTTTATCGAACACAGCCATTTATCTGAGAAATGTGAGACTTGTTTTCAAATTGTGTACTGTATTGTGGTGTGATAATTTGCAGGCGTCATCGCAGTCATAGCCGTTCACCAATGTCCAGTAGACGGCGCCACCAAGGAAATAGGGTATTGCTCTACTCACACGTGTTACTATCCCGCTGTCACGTAAAACTAATTCACTCACGTGTTACTACAAAGCATCCTATGGCTATTAAGTCTGTTTCGTTGTCATTAAGTCGTGTAAATCTCCACATGAAATTTCAAACATGTGTTCCAAGTTCAAACCCACCCCGGCGATGTCTGCAGAAGTTTCCTTTACAAACTAATTGATTTAAAAAATTTTCCCCATTTGTGTATGCATATATTGTGCGATGTCATGAGACCCTAATGTTCTCTCCACTAGGATGACCCTGAGCCTACTCGATGTCTGGGAATATTTGGACTGAGTCTTCACACCCAGGAGCGAGACTTACGGGATGTGTTTGACAGATATGGCAGTGTGGAGGAAGTCCAGATCGTCTATGACAGACAGGTTAGTGTGCTGCTTTCTTGTGCTATGTTGTCTGTGAATTTGCTGTTTTCAAAGGGTATTTTCTTCTGCAAGCCAACTTACCAATAACACACGTGTTGATACTAGTACAACTTACCAATAACACAGTGTTGATACTAGTACAACTTACCAATGCCAACAAGTGAACACTTGCACCACTTCTCAACTTGTTCATAAATTTGTAGTAATAATGGCGTACCGTATACCATGAAATGTTCGAGATTGGCACATTTCACGGTTAATGGACTAGTGATTTCGAGGATTGTTACTTTCAAGGATGCCTGTGTACCATTTACATAAAATATTTGGTAGATATAGTCTAACGGTAGTGGTTATTATATATACTCCCTGGTTGTCGCATGCTGGGGACATGTGATCAGCAAAAATCCATTGCGAGTACCAGACAAGTTACAACGATGTGATAATTGCTATCCATACATGCACATTTTACGCCTACAATATTAACCCTCTCCCTGCTGTATTAGACAGACACAGCTTATTTGGGCATCTCTGGTTGCCTTCAGCATGGAGAGAGTTAATAGAAATATGATACCGTATCAGCATTAAAGGGGTAAAGCAAGGCCTGGTCTGCTTGGAGTCTAGCACTATAAAAACTGGTGGAAATCCAGACTAGTACAAGCAGTACATATGCATGCAAGCCATAATGTGAGTGAAAACAAATCTTGGAACTGGCTTTAACCCCCAAATCAACCAACTAACTAATACCATATATATTTACTCGGAATTTACATCCAGTGTCAACATACTGAGTACTTCATACGTAAATAGATTAAGACGTTTGTTTCAGTTCATGGATCATTGCATTTGCGTTTGATACGTGACACTAATTGACATGCCCCCTTTCTTTCTCTATTTAGACACTGGATGAACAAGTGTCTCACAGGTGTCTTTGTCACCCTTCATTTAAGTTTTGTTACCTGGAATCTTTGTCCTTGTTACTGCATTTAAATTTACTATAGCTATTATTTCCTATTGAAATATGTGATGATTAGTTGTACATATACGTTATTACAACATTGACAACTGCGCATTTCAAAACGGTTATTTATACCGACACGCACAAGGCTCTCATGCATGATTGTTTGTTTTTGAACCTGACAGCGTTAAATGTATACAGTATTACCATTGTTGTGGCAATCATTAAAGATATGGTAATATTCTCATGTGTTTTGTTACAATTTCAGACTGGCCGATCCCGTGGCTTTTCATTTGTCTACTTCAAAAGTGTCAATGATGCAATTGAGGTAAAAAAGTTTCACAAATTTGATTTTCTTAGTAATAATAATGTTAGCCTTCGGAAAATTCACTTCTTTGTAGAAATGTTATCCTCGCTTCATGGGGACATGGGTTAGTATCGGTCGTTTACACACCATTATATATCATATGAAGTGATAGAATGTGGCAATCAGTTTTCATGATGCTTGTCAAATAAATTTCATTAAAAAATATATAGTCCTTGCGTTTGGACGAAATGTACTCACATCAATTGATGCTCAAGGTAGTTTTCCCTCCGAGAACTTTAAAAAAACCTGTTTCTATTCTAAGTGTTGTCATTGATGGTTAC
The DNA here is from genome assembly GCA_032361225.1 of Lepetodrilus schrolli. NCBI lineage: Eukaryota > Metazoa > Mollusca > Gastropoda > Lepetellida > Lepetodrilidae > Lepetodrilus > Lepetodrilus schrolli. Next base: position 12,832 of record JAUTBT010071898.1, read on the forward strand.
CCATTAATATTTCCTTTACTTTGATTTAAGGCCAAGGACCGGTGCACTGGGATTGAGATAGACGGGCGTCGGATCCGTGTAGACTACTCCATCACCGAGCGTGCTCACACTCCCACTCCTGGCATCTATCTTGGCAAGCCCACCACTCGCGGAGAGAGGGGTGGAGACCGAGGGGGTGGTGGAGACCGAGGCGGTGGCGGAGACCGAGGTGGTGGTGGCGGCGGCGGGGGTGGTGGCGGCGGCGGAGGCGGCGGTGGTGGTGGCGGCGGCTACGAACGATACGACAGAGACCGCTATAATGAGAGGTAAGCTTGTGACGTACAGCAATGAATCACTTGTTGAGCTCCTGTCATCTAGTAGTTTCCAATTAGTTTGCACAATTATAACCAGTGTTGATGTTTTCGATGTTGTAATGGCGTATTCAAGCAGATGTTGCAGCAAATGCATGTATACATTCACAGTTGGTGACAGATTTCATGTTTTAAGAAGTAGCTAACTTCCACGTAACTGTTGGATCTTTTCTTGGTTAGAGTAGTTCTTGTAGTCTGTTCCTTTTTACTATGTGATATGAACAATATTTACAAAAGTCTTTCACTTGATCTGTTTTCTTTTTCTCCAGACGCTATTCTGATGACAGATATGGGTAAGTGTGATCGTGTTTCAGTCTCAACAATGTCAGTACCATACAGCGATTCAAAACAAAATATCACTTCATACATAAAATCGCTCCGCCAAAATAAATGGGATACTGAAATCCATAACAAATTGCACAATTTTCAACC
>JAUTBT010071909.1:0-32138 GCA_032361225.1 Lepetodrilus schrolli
CGCTGAATGTTGCAGTAAACCTGCGAGCATCGACTGGTACTGACAAGACCAAGGATGATAACTGCATTGCCACTCTATAGACGGCACATCCCATCAATATTGTGTCATAAAGGTAACTTTCGCGAACATTGATGCCTGGGCCCCCGGGGCAGTATTCTACCCTGGAACCTTTGGTTTGAAGTCCAATGTTCTACCACCCCACCCCCTGCATCATAGACCGACGTTTAAGTAGTTTGACTACACAGCTAGTGAAAACTAAAGATATTAGTGTCCAATAGAATAGAAGGGTTACTTACCCAAGATGTTGAAATAAAATTTGGAGGCAATATTAAACTATTTTCTTAAACTATTTTCAGTTCAGAGATATTTCACCGATTTAAGACATAAAAATATATACAGGATATCATAAATTAGTGAGCACTGCCTATACACATCAAGAAAGGATACTTGTATTTGCCCAATTTTTTTGGCTTGTTCTTGTTTTTTTCAAGCAATTCAGTTTTTCGCTTTGCCCGATCTTCAAATTCCTTTTCTTGTCTTTTAATTTCTTTCTTTATTGACTTTAACCTAAAAAGGAAGTATGTGATCAAATGAAACTATTAAAATAAAATAAATTGTAAAGAAACAATAGAATATTTATAGGTTTTACAAGCAGCAGGTTAATTTATAGGAGAGTACAAAATATCAGTTTAATTTCATTTTTTACAGTCTGAAAATCATATCCACACATTTGTTCCTGTTAATAAATTTACATATAGTCTATTCATATATACTCATAATTCATTACATTTCACAGTTTCAAAAGTTTGAATATTTATCAAAATCCTATCACTCGTGCACTGGTGCAATCAATACCTATTGAATTCGTTTTTCTTCAACTTCTCCTCTTTCAGTCTGGCTTGTCTCTTTGCCTAAAAAAAAATATATAATACAAAACGTAATTTAAGATTGCAACTCAGATACGTCAAGAGATGTGGATGATGTCGTTAGGATAGTTTCAGTCACATTTCTGAATCTTAGTTACTCATTTTTTCTGTGATAAACAGAATGATAAAACAGGCATGGCAACAGACAATTATGAGTTCAGTGGAAAACAAGCCCAGAGTGGAGTCCCTAAGCCATGTCCACTGCAAAAAAATCGGCCGATTTCAGCAGATCCATGGAAAATTGCCAGCATAAAAGCACATATTATCCTGGTTCAATCCTTTTAAGATCTTCATCCTGCGGTGATACTTGAGATGCCCTATAGAGCAGTGACTGCCGGGAAAGGATTAAAATCTCAGAAAATGTTACCTAAAGTCAGAATTTATGTAACGATTTGTTGTGAAATCGATCGTTTCTGATGAATTGACATGACAAAACACGATGAAATGAACTCTGCAAATTTCGAAAATAACGGAAGCAGAAGAAGGAAAACATTATGCACAATTGAACATTTCCTTCAAATTGGGAATCTAAAATGAAATAAATATGTCACAGTATTAAAAATCATATTCTGACCTTGTCAAAAGTGTAAAGTTGTAATGAAGGATAAAAAAAGAGCAGCACTTGCATGATAAGTGTAATGGTACACAGGACTGAAAATCTGCTATTCAGTACCACCGATTTCTGAATTCGGTGGATCCTCTTCTCGGATTTATGTAAACAATTTTTAGAAGTATGTTAACTGGAATTATGTTAAGGTCGTACCTTTATCTTGTTCTCCCGGTCTTTCCGCCGTTGTTTCCGAGTCTTTAGGTCCTCTCTCCTCACTGGAGGGTTCACAGAAATGTTATCCAACTCGTCGGCTGGTATCGCCTCGTCGTCTTCATTGGGATCAGCATGGAGGCCTGCCGACATCTCCTCCAACCACGTTTCCTGAAATACACACACAATTTGTAATACGAGGTAGTGTTTCATGCCATTTGATGCAGTATCTCAGTGATATGAGGGGATTTCATATAATCTTCCAAATGTTTAAAGTAACTAGAATAAAGGTTGCCTTGTACAGGATTGAAGCACATTTATACGGTCCACCTCCATTTATTCGGATGGTTGCGTTCCCGGGAAAATCTTCATTTATTGCACGCAAGGATGTGCGATAAACAATTTGTTGTTGTAAAAAAAATGTCCCACTATCTGCCTGGTTTGGGCCCTTCAGGACTTGTTAAACAGTCAACTATAGCAGTTGACATGAACCATCACAAAATTGATAGTCCGGCCATCAGAACATAAATTGTACTTATTTTGTCTGTATGGTTCCGGAAAAAGTCCGACTGTAAACGGAAACTGATTTTCCGGTTACCCGAGTCATTTAATATAGGGGGATATTGGTTCCCAGTAAAAACCATCTATCTGAAGTCCAGATAAATGGGGATCGAGAGTACCAAATTCCCACGAACTATGCCTACTCCAAAGCTGCAGAACTAACATTATTAACTTGTGATGAATGCTTAGTCAGCAAGTCTGGACAAGAAATCCCCCAAGATTCTTTCACTTGTATTACGACTTGTCAGTTTAGGACAGGAGGAAACCTGCAACATCCGTAGCTCTGAATGTTGCTGTAATCCTGTGAGCACCGGCTGGTACTGACAGACCAAAGATTATATTTACAACTATATTGTCACAGTACAGACGACACATATACTATCAATACCGCGACAGAAAGTAACTTTCCCGAACATTGACGCCGGACTCCCGGGACCGGATTTGAACCCGAGACCCTTCTCTCTTTTCCATTGCACTACCACCCACCAGGAACCTGGGGCCATTGTCTCTGTCCAAACATTCTAACATTGCGCTACCACCCCCCCAAAGAATACCTGTGTGGGTGCCTGATCCTTGCTGGGGAACTTGGCGTCCAGGGCATTATACAGCCTCTTCAACTCCTTCTCTTTCTTCACCTCCACCTCATGGGCAGCCCACAGCAGTTCCTGCAACATTCAATGTACAGTATTTACTACAAATGTAGACAGTAATGGTTACAGTTCCATGATGCAGCTCGACTGAACACTGTAAATCTAGGCATTCCGATGAACTTGAATATACAACAGGCATTTCCAAATCAAGATCGACTTATTCAGACAATATTATGAACTTTAATCACATTGTAGTGCCTCGAGCTTGCATTAGTGCGGGGATACGTTTCCACTGCGTAATACAAATCTTCACTTTTATTATTATTATTTATATGAAGGAACTCATAAAAATGTTCATCGCGTAAGGGTGGAATATTCCTGCTGTGACGTAAAGCAATAATTCAGGGTGGAATATTCCTGCTGTGACATAAAGCACCAATTCAATCAAAATCTTAAAATTTTAGATTTGAGTTATCTCCTCTTGTCTTGAGTATACTTAGCCAGTCTGGATCGATTTGATAGTCAAATAAATTATTCGCAACACTTCAATAAGTTGTTGTAAATCTATCTATATGAACTTATATAATTTGAGATTTGAGTTATCGCCTCGTATCTTAAGATACATAGGCAGTCAAGTCTGGATGAATTTGATTGTCAAATAATAGGTTGTATTACAGCACTCTATGGTGTTAATTATATTGTAGAACAGGTTTTTTTTCCTCTCCGATTTAGTTGTTACCTGATGGTCCTCAAAAGTCGGGTTGTAGGACTGGCCAGGATGGGGTAGATCGACAGATGGTAGAGATGACGTCTTCTTCAGGTAGTAGGAAGGTACCTATTGCAATAAAAAAAATCAATAAAAAGATAAACAGTTACGAAAACGAAAACAATCATCACTTGCCAGAATCACTGTTGCATATGGGCAACATATTCCGCTGCAACGCGAGTGAGTGAGTGATTATGGAGTATAACATCGCTGCGGGAATGTTTCACCCATCTGCGACGACCGCTGCAATGTAAAGCACATATTCATTCACTTACCAGATGACTAATGTTAAAGAAACCATATTGTAACCCTATTTCTTTCTATCTTTATTCAAAGATATTAGGGTGGGGTTTTTTTCTATTTTTTTTCTATTAATTCGGGGTAAAGTCACTTTCAAGATTCTTTCACATATGGCGTACATCTATTAGGTTAGGAGGAAATCAGCAACCTCTGTATTGCTGAATGTTGCAGTAAACCTGTGAGCACTGGCTGGGACATAAGATTATTTCACTTATATCACGACTTGCCAGTTTATGGCAGGAGGAAACCCGCAACATCCGTAGCGCTGAATGTTGCAGTAAACCTGTGAGCATCGGCTGGTACTGACAAGATCAAGGATGATAACTGCATTGCCACTCTACAGACATTTCATTCTGTCAATATCGCGTCATAAGGTAACTTTCGTGAACATTGATGCCGGGCAATATAAAAATTTTCAGTGTTCTTAAAAATGTTAGAACACATAAGTACTTGAGAATGAATTTATCAATCCACAACATTTAAATATAGAAATAACTACATGCACCTATAGTCATGCATTCATAAAACACTCAAAGATACAATATATCTAAAAATGAATGAGCCACTCAATACACAAGAACAAGAGGTATTATTACATTAATGTCACGTATGGGTGACAGATTCCCGCGGTGACGTAAAACAATAATTCACTCACTCACTTAGTACATTAAAAAAATAAATCCATTTGATCGATTCAATTTCTGCTTTACATTGCAACAGGAATATTTCACCCATATGCAACAAATTTCAAATATTTTACTATTATCCAATTGACAGCAAAGAACATTTGCTAAAATAACGTTCACATATAGTCTCTGAAGGACCTTTCTATTAAAAAAAAGGTTAATATTCACTACTGTTGTGTAGTGTAATTACTATACAATGGTGCATGACAATGCTTAGTACACACATGTTGACATGACTCTACTGTAATATAAAATACTTCCACTGGAACTTATAAACAAATACATAAAAAATTCAAATCCAAACTTATTGCTCCCGAGTGACTCATTCAAATAAAGAAACCACAAACAGGGGAGATAAACCACGAAAATAGGGGAGATAATCAAGAAAGACAAGGGGAGATAACCACAGAAAGCAGCATGCATACCTTCTTTACCTTCATGTTCCTCACTGAGAAGACACGCACAGTGTAGTGGGCGCGGGGGATGGTGCTGAGTAGTTTGACCGACATGCTTCCATAGATCTCCAGACCGTCCGATGGCCAGTACTGGTCACACTTTCGCTGAAATCAGGAGATCATGTGACTGTCAATTTACCAAAAACCTTGAGGTAGCTGAGTAAGTGGACATTCCTTTCATCCGTGTTAAGTGTTCTCGGACAGATATGTGACGTCACTGTACTGAGTGAAAGGAATGACTCGCACACGTCTCACACATGTCTCACACACGTATTACACACGTCTCACACATGTCTCACACACGTATCACACACGTCTCGCACAAGTCTCACACATGTCTCACACACACACATGTCTCACACACGTCTCGCACAAGTCTCACACATGTCTCACACACGTCTCGCACAAGTCTCACACATGTCTCACACACGTATCACACACGTCTCACACACGTCTCGCACACGTATCACAGATGTCTCACACACGTATCACACACGTCTCACACAAGCAAGATGGCAGCAAAGAATTGGCTTAGATGTGTGATGTCACTGTATTTTCCACCTCGCTTCTGCACCACCTCGCTGGCGAGTACAAACTGCACAGTTTCTGGACAATGTACTGGTCGTTCCTTAGAACTGTCTGTCCGGAGTACACTGTACTACCAGCAACAAGTTATGAGTTTTAAAGTGGCAAGATAATCTTTGGATAGGTCAAAGGTAACAAGGTTTCACCAATATATATGATTTTTTTTGTCTCAGAATTTTTTACTATAGAAATGTGCTATTTTTACAACTAGATCTACCCTCCAACATTTATGAGCACCATTCTGACCCTTACATCAGTTTTATATGAGCATTCCCTCCCAATGTCCCATCCCTTGTGTTTAAAAAAAAATGGCAGCAGGCAGCAAAAAAAGCAGGTCGGCCTATATTTAGAACAAAGCACTGTTGTGCTATATTAAGAACAGCACGATTTAAAACATCACAGTGGTCATAGTCAGAACACTCACTCGTCCTCTCTCCATAAGGTTTGTGATCATGACTATGATACTGCAGTTCTGCTCCCACACCATCCTCCAGAAGTCTGCGTACGTCTGTGGTAAAGGACCCTGTGTAGCGATGTAGGCTTTAGATTTCTGGTAACCCTGAAAACAAAATTGTATAACAATAACAATAATAATAATAATAATAATGTGCATATTTATAGTGCACCAAATCCATTTTTCAAAGCTTGCTTGTAGCGCTACATTATTACTTCATTCAATGGACCAATGTGCACTCATTTCACCATCTCAACTCCCTGTGGAGTATACAACCCAACCTGCCATTTAGCGCGCTAGACGGTATTAGATTGGTGCAATTGTGAAATTTCACATATATTTATCATCAGCAAATTAATTTTTTTAAAATAAATATTTTGAAATACTTACATCGATGTAGTTAGCATTTATGTAGTCAGAATGACGGACTCTTCCTAGCTCAGTTTTTAGAACCACCCGAGACATATCAACTGAAAGAAGAACATTGAAAACATTTGCCAAATACATCTTACTAATTCTATGAATTTCAATATTGAATTGACTTTTCAAAGTTGAATTATATAAAAGTGCTTGGAATGACTGCATGGCCAATAGTCAACTCTTGATATGCATAAGAATTCAGAGCATTTTGTTTAACGTAAATTACATTAAAATTTTAATACTTACATGCAGCAATATTAACGTATCGATTTTTTCCCCTGTTCTCGGGGAGATTGGAACTCTCGCAGTGAAAATCCACTGAGGTGTTTTTGTTGATATCCTAATAAAATAAGAAAACGATAAAGAAACATTTATACAGGTGAAACGCACTTGGACTGATTCAATGATAAATAGAACATGATGGAATACTAGTAAGATGAGAACACACAATGTATTTCCCTCACAACTACTTATTAATTTGCCTTACATCAAACTCCTGTGAGAAACCAATATCAGAATCGACATGAAGCTCCTCAACGTGGCTGATGAATTCTTTTACATCAATTTCTGGATAGACTTTTTCATCTGAAAGAGATTGCAAAAATATACTATTTTACAAACAGATAAGGAGGACTATCCAAGTTTTAATAAATTAGGGGAAAAAGCATATTTCTAGATTAGTGTGTGTGTGTGTATGTGTGTGTGTGTGTGTATGTGTGTGTGTATGTGTATGTTTGTGTGTGTGTGTGTGTCTGTGTGTGTGTCTGTGTGTGTGTCTGTGTGTATGCGTGTGTGTCTGTCTGTGTGTGTGTGTCTGTGCGTGTGTGTCTGTGCATGTGTGTCTGTGCGTTTGTGTCTGTGTGTGTCTTGTATGTGTGTGTGTGTCTGTGTCTGTGTGTCTTGTATGTGTGTCTGTCTGTGTGTGTGTCTGTCTGTGTGTCTGTCTGTGTGTGTATGTCTCTGTGTGTGTGTGTCTGTGTGTGTGTATCTGTGTGTGTCTGTGTATGTGTGTCTGTATGTCTGTGTGTGTGTCTGTGTGTGTATGTGTCTGTCTGTGTGTGTGTGTGTCTATGTCTGTGTGTATGTGTGTCTGTGTGTGTATGTATGTATGTGTGTGTGTATCTGTGTGTATGTCGGTGTGTGTGTGTGTGTGTGTCTGTGTGTGTATGTATGTGTGTATCTGTGTGTGTCTGTGTGTGTGTATGTATGTGTGTGTATGTATGTGTGTGTGTCTGTGTGTGTGTATGTATGTGTGTGTATGTATGTGTGTGTGTGTCTGTGTGTGTGTATGTATGTGTGTGTATGTATGTGTGTGTGTGTCTGTGTGTGTGTATGTGTGTGTCTGTGTGTGTGTATGTGTATGTGTGTCTGTGTGTTATTGACCCATGCATATGCGAAGATGATCTTGCCATTTTAACTTCAAAAACACGGTAATTTGATTGGTAAGGGTGATGTTTTGGTCATAAGGGTGCAAGTTCATATCTGTGGTGACCTGATGTTGCTCGGTCTACCTGTATGAATGCAATGAGTGGATTTAGAGAATATCAAGGGGAGGTAATTTATATAGTTGTCTCCCTTTGTCTATAGTTGTCTCCCTTGATAGATTTACCTGGAGGTTCTGCGACTGTGACGACTGTGGGTGGTGTGGACTGAGAGTTGCTGGGTACAGCTAGGTAATAGTAGGCGGCCTGGTAACATTTACGACACGCAAACGACCTGGAAGTACACATGAAAAATATACATATACAGATATAGTATTAAAATTGTATTTTACATAGGGGAGTAAAACAGCTTTCAAATTTATTTCACTAATATTGCAGCTTGTCAGATTATGGCAGGTGTATGTTCTGTGTATTTACATATTTCCTGCTTGATGTCGCTGCGGAATCTTTCACCCATACGCGACAAAGGTGCACATCCTGAGACTTACCTATAACCGACAATGATGATGACGACGACGAGCATGGCGATGACAGCGATGACGACACCAACGATGAGTCCGGCAGACATTACCTCCTCTTGTTTCTGAGCCTCCTCTACCTTGGGATCTGCAGCAGAAAACAGTCAGACTGTAAACAAAACTACAGAATAATGTGTTAATATCAAACCAGTAAGTTTCCAATGCTAAAAAATTACACATATATTTTGGTATTTGAAATTTTTTGTTCAATGTTTAATGTGCAATGACAGTATTTGAGATATAACTGTGTAGGAATCTAATTGTTATAGATTCACATGTACCTATATTATTGTAGTATATTATGTTTTGAGAATATCCGAGATAATATACAGCAATCTAATTGATCTGGATTAAAATGTATATATTTTTATTTGGTAAAATCCAACCAGTCTGTATTCATATTACACATATACACTGCCTTGATTGGCTCTTAATATTGTTGTTTAACTACACTTCCCATGGATTTAGCTTCTAAATACTTGGCATTTGTACTACTACTTTACAATTAACCATTAGTTATTGCCACAAAGGAATTGTATAAAACATGTTAAGTGCCAGAACAAATGGGGTTAAAGGACACACCAGCACAAGCCTCTTTATTATGGCTATTACTTTTGAGAAAAGTGAACAAACCAAAATTAAATAATGGGATACATCTACATATTCTTGACATTACTTAAGCCATGAAGATTGTGAGAGATCATATTTTTTCTCTCTGAAATAAATACATTATTATTATAAATGAACACTTTGAACAATGTGATTTGATGATTTATGCCACTTTCCATAATTTACAATCATGGCAATTTAATTTAGAGTGTGAATTGGACCAGGTACACCTATGGTGAGACATAAGGGCTATATTTGGCAATGGTGAATGAACACACAGTATGTATACACTTTGATCTGCCGGACACAATGATTTGTGATAATTAAGTGATGAGTCTGCACTACTTTGTGCGTGATACGACAGTTGATGTGTAAGATGGCACAATGAATGATTATGGAGTTTAACGTCGCTGCGGGAAACTTTCACCCATTTGCGAGTAAGATGGCACAAATGTGAGTTCCCGTCACCATGAATGAATGAAATGGAAACATACCTCTTTTGAGACCTTCAAGAAAAACATGCACATAATCATGAATAAATACCGTTATAATGATTACAATCAACATCTCATGAATATTCACAATTATAGATAGTGATGCAATTACATCCTTAGGAAGATGACAAGTTTTAACATCAGAAAAAAAACCTAATTCTTATTAATCAAGACATATTTTGGTAAATAATATCTTGTTAAAACTAGTTTCTTCTTAAAAATCTGTGCCCATTCAATAAATGTGTAAGCATCATTGGTCAGATGGGAGTCGATTTCAAACATTATTGAAACGATAAAATACTATTTTAATTTTTTTTTAAGAAATAAAAATTCAATTTGGACCAAGTAGTAAAATATCCATGAGTCATTGATTGTTGGGGTGAGTTATCTCATGGGTGGCAGAAAGCATATAAAACATATCCTGAAGATTTGCCCAGGTGATAACTGATGATGATGAGTGATATGATGAATGATATGATGAATGACATGATGTTCGTAAAACATGATGCACTGACCACACTGACCTCCTCACAACACAAAAAAGTCAAACAACATTCTCCAGTTACATTCACAACAATCTAAAAATCACCACACCACATCAAACTTGTCATATTGATGTAAGACTAATTATAACATGCTTGAAAAAAAGAATTTATATTCCTCCTTGTAAAAACATTCCTTTCTTTTTTTGTACAATGCCCATTCTATAATCCTGTTTTTAACAATAAGACAGACACATTTTTATGCCAATCTACACTAACTATTAACAACACAAACTTTTAACTCTATTCCCAATAAAATATTACTTATATGATTTTTACCTATTAGTTCCCTTTAGAATTGATCATGGAGATAAACAAATAAAATACAAAATTATCATAGTACATTTAATAAATACAACAATCTTTACTTATACAGACAAGAACGGTAAACAACCAACATACTATGACAACTTTAGTTAAACTTTGCAACGATTGAAGGAAGAGATTGATATCATATATATATATATATATATATATATATATATACACAACAATGATAATTTATATACAAAAATAATTCCAACAATCAAATACAGTAAAAATCTGCATGTATGAACCTGTTTTTTTTTTTAATGCCAGCTAAAAGAGGTTCTAATAAAATTGGTGTTTAGTAGGAAATTAGGCTATTTAGGTTCTTAAACAGGTTCTCAATTTCTTAAGTTAAAGAAATGTGATTGTTGCTTGAAAAATATTGATACCGGTACTGTACGACAAACTGTTTACAGTTATTGTTAACTTTAATGTGTATCTATACATCTAATACATGACATTGAAAGGGATCTCACTCAATTTCATTTTAAACCTCCATTAACTAATGCTCCATTAACATGTCATTAAACCTCCATTAACTAAGATTAAATATACATATCATATCTGGTAGATTCTGGCTCCCATCAAACCAACACCCAAGGAGAGAAGACTAGAAAGCTCTGAGTAATCCATTTTTTTCTACAAGCAGAATTGTGCATTAATTCTAATTAACAACTACAGAAGTGTGAATGAAAAGAACGTTAAAACATTAATTTTCAAAGGATTACAATCATGCATACAATTAAACACAAATTAACGGCAACAATGAAAAAGGACCACGACAACATGTGACTATTTTCAGCGGTATTCCGCATTCCACCTACCACGGTCTCGTATAACATCGGAATCCATGATTATTGAACCAGAATCAGAATCGCTGCCTAGAAATAGAATATCGTGCGGCGATTTGACTATATGAGAAAGAACTACTTCTTATGAAAGGGACGGAACTACTTTTTGATGAGAGGGCTTGAGACATCAGAATCAATGGTCGAGTGATCTTGCCATCACAGCGGGAATCTTTCGCCCATACGTGATGGTATTGCTCAACAGAAAGTGAAAGTGGGTCCTGGGGTCATTTGAAAATCTATTGTCAACTATTCAATACATGGTAATTGCATAAAAACGATTCATAAAATTCCCATTGGAATCAGTGTTAATCGGCCAGTGACATTGAGATATATGGGGAAGTCCACATTTTGATATCAAAATCAGTTCACATGAATAAGTACTAAGAATCGTGAATTATTTTCTTAATTTCTAACACTGTATTATGTCAGAAAAACACTCAAACATTTAATAATGTCAATAGGCAGAATAATAACTCTAGAAGAATGTTATACTTTGGTCTATATACTCAGAATGAGAACTAATATCATGGTTACGGAATAATGAGTGATGAATAAATGAATGAAAGAGTGAGTGAATGAATGAAATAATGACTGAATTAATATTCATGCAGATTCTTATTAATGGTCTTGTCAGTTAATTAACAGAATTCTACCACAGTTTTGCTTGTTACAATGTTAAGCTTTCTATTTATTATAGTAATAGTTTCTATAGTTTATGCAAATACATGCATGAAAAAAGTTTTGCTAAATGAAAACTGAAATAGAAAAAAAATCCGAATTGCTTTCTCTTCCGTCGTTATATCATTTGCATGTATAAATATTTATTTACTGCAATGCTCCTATTAATCTGAACAGGAATGTAAAATAAATGTTTTAGCTGTTCGACTTATTAGAAAATAATGAACAAGGTCAAGTGAGTATTTATTGTTTTATATTGCAGTGGGAATCTTTCACCCATACGCGATGACTAATGACCATGAAAAATGATTGGTCTTTTCATCTTTACGGACAACCAAATAGAAGTTTTCAATTGGCTATATACACATTCCGAGGTACACAAATTTATTAATAGTAATTGCTAGAAAATATATTTGATTAAGTAGAAAATGAATTATAATTCAAGGAAAATTGGCATATTTGTATTTTTAGGTGCGAAACGCTATTTTATGTTTGAAATTAAAAACAGATTTTGCAATATTATTAAGGTGTTCAAAATATTATGGGATTCAAATTAATAGAAGCATGACGGAAAGCATTTCTGGAAGTACCGTCCATTCAAGTCTCAGCAAGTATCTCATGCTAAGCTTGGCCAATGATGCACATACGTTGAGCGGCATCAGCACGGTACATACCTCCCAACGAAAATTTTATGGTTTCCGTGAAGTCGCCGACATAGTGGGTCTTGCTGAAGATACCGTGGGTGATGCCCGCCATCTTGAGATGGTACTGGCGGTTGGTGGGCATGTTCTCCAGGATGGTCTGAAGAGGAAATACAACTTTTAGTAATTTCACATAAAATCATGCCTTCCTATCTATCTATTGATCATGCTTCACTTGCAGTATTTTAGAAACTATTGAATGATAAAGTGTAACACACTTCTATTTAAATAATAATGTAATCAGTATTGTGAGTACATCTTGTTATCTTGACAATTGTTATTTAGATTTTTTTTATATTTATTTAAATTTTAGTACTGTACCACTTTGTGTAGGGAAAGAGAATAACGATGATAATAACGATGATAATGATGATGATAACAATGATGGTGGTAATGATGATAACGATAACAATGATGATGATGATAACAATGATGATGATGATAACAATGATGATAATGATGATAACAATGATGATAATGATGATAACGATGATGATAATGATGATAACGATGATGATAATGATGACAAAACTAGAATGAACTGGAAGTTGGAATGCTGACCGTCAGTCATTCCCATTTATAGGCAATAAAAATGCAAAATCGACAAGGAATAACACAGATATCAGATTGAAAAACCTGGATGCAACCAGATGCAAAAGTATGGTTATCGGATTAAATACGCTTGAGGGTGGGGGTGTGTGGATGTGAGGTGTGTGTGTGTGTGTGTGTGTGTGTATCGGGGGATGGTCGGTGTGACCCATACCTCGGTCTCAGACCCGTCCATCAGCTTGTCCTCATAGTACGCTGTCTCGCGGACGTCCCACCACTTGAGGAAGTAATTGTTGATGGTCTTGAAGAAGACCTCGGGTGGGTCCCACTGCAGGAAGATTCGGTTGTTGCTCAGAATCGTGAAGTTGGTGATGGTTGGTGCGCTTGGACCTGTCGACAGAGTCGGAAATGTGTATCAAGAATGACCCGAGTTCTTAATACAGCACATACAATATTAAGACATTCCAGCTGGAAATAAACAGTGTTGCCCCATTAACCTTGACGAAACAGAAGATGTCTGGGCTTATGATTAATCCAACATGAAAATGGATAACATTTTCTAGTAAAGCACAGCGTCTAGAAGGTCAGAACATGCAAACACTTACACAGTCGCTACTAATTTATACAATTCATGATTTTCATTATTAACTGCTTGGTTGTATGATGGGTTTACCTCCCTTTGTCAAGGGACATAACTCTCAATGCCTCACCTTCCACATCTGTGATGCCTGGGAAGTCATCGCTGAAGTCTCCTTTACCGCCACCAGTGTATGCCGCCACTCGGATCTTGTACTCGGTGTATGGATCTGGAAAACAAATGTACAAAGTCATGGTGATTTATGTAAAGTCACTTCTTAATGATTCGAGGTTAAAGGTATCAATTTCGTATGCGCTATACAAAAGTATTGTCTGCTTGAAACACTATGAATACAATGAAAGCTGTAATTATTCTACAAGAAAGTTTGGCTTTTATATTTTCAAAATATTTTGTTGTTGACAATTTGTAAACACCACCACATTTGCAAAATGTGCATTTAGAGATAGTGCATCAAACTCATGAATAAGCATATTTAACCACAAACCATTGGTTTTTTAGTCCTGGCTCTGAGATTCTGAAACCTTTTTTTCAGTACATTTTCATGCTCAACTCAAAAAGGTTTTGTTCATAAATCCCCATATCAAATTTAAACTTGAGCATGAAATGGTACTCCAAATATTTTGTAATCTTGGAGCCTGACATGCGACCCAGATCCTGTACAAAGCCATCGAGTATTGTGTCTTATGAAGCAATGATGTACGTTTTAAAATAGTTTTTCAAAATTAGGGTTTAGAGCCGCTTTCAAGGTTCTTTCACATATCACGGCTTGTCAGTTTAGGACCGAAGGAAACCTGCAACATCTGTAGCGCTGAATGGTGCAGTAAACCTGCGAGTACCGGCTGGTACTGACAGACCAAAGATGAGATCTGCATTGCCACTCTACAAACAGCGCATCCTATCAATATCGCGTCAGAAAGGTAACTTTCACAAACATTACTGCCGGGCTCCCGGGACAGGATTTGAACGCGGGGCCTGTGGCTCCGAAGTTCTACGTTCTACCACTGCGCTACCACCTGCCCTGACGACGTACAGTACATTCTGGATACCCCGTGTCTGTCTCACCTAGGTCTCTGATAAAGGCAGACATAGGGTTGTTCAGGTCGCCCTGTATCTTGCGTACGGAGGAGCTACTGTTCTGACTCCACTGCAGCTCGTACTTCTCTAAATGGCCGTTCAGAGTCTGTGGTGGCTCCCAGTGTACGAAGAACGACTGCGACATCCTGTTTGTAATGTGAGTGATCCGAGGCTTGGATGGCACTGAAATAGATTTTTCAAAAATTATATGTTGTTTTAAATTGTTATTCAATACACAACTAAATTAGTGTAAATGTCACCGAAGCTCAGTATGATGTGAATAATAATGAAAATATCTGGGAAATTTGTTATTGAAGGTACACGATATAATTATCGAGGATAAATGCAATATTCTATTCCCTACATCATCCATTATCACAATAACCTGTTATATGTTAACCCTCATCACTGCTTCATGCAGCATTTTATTACATACATCCAAGGAAGTTGAGCATGGCAAGTGCACATAATACAGATTAGTGGACATATCACACTAAAGCATTTTCTTGCATACATGTACTATCAAGAAGTTAAGGATGCACATATAATAGACGACCTGTGACACTGTCTTAGACAAGTGGACCCATTGCACTGCTGCTCATACAGATTGGTGGACCCAATACACTAGCGTTCACCCACCTCCCTCTGCGGTCCTGACAGACACATTAGCTGCGGGTCCGGCTCCAGCGCCATTGAAGGCCTGTAGCTGTATGAAGTAGTCTGTGTACGGCGTTAGTCCATACAACACGATATGCTGGAAGATAACAAGGAGACAAATACATTTAATTACATATATAATTCCATAGAACAGATCTTCACGTAAATCTAAAGATTTCTGAATCCGTAGACTATTATTTTAGCATTTTATTAAGCATTAAAAATACAAACAAAATGTAATGTGCATTTTTACAAGGGATCTATGATAACAATGTAAGGTGTAAATTCAAAAACAACGGTATCATTTCAAACAACCAGGGAAAAGAAATAGGAAGCCAATTTTCACTGGAAACTTGTTTCGAACTTTAATGAGTATTTTTTCTCTTTAGTACGAGTTACTAGAGAGAGAAAAGAAAGATAGACAGAGGGGAGACTGACTGACAGACAGGAACTCACGTGTCTGCTAGGATCCTCCAGGCGAACTCGCTCGGGAAGAAACCCCAGAATACCGTAGGTCAGTTCATAGCCCTTGAGGACCCCGTTCAGCTTGTTGTTGGGAATGTGGCTCCACTCCACATGAATCTCTGTGCTCACGGTGCTGCGGGCCTTCACGTTGAACGGTGCCACGGATGGAACTGCAATTAATTTAATTTAATTTATACATGATGAACTGGGCGCTCAAAGTCCCACTCCACAATCATGAGATTCATAATTTGCTATCGATGTTCGACTCTCGTAGTGCAAAGGCCTTTCTAGACCTAGATACACACAAAATAAACAATTAGCAATTAACAAAAACACAAAAGTAATTAATAAGTCATAGCCAGTCGAGTATTATATATATGCACATTCCATTTTGAATATTTTGAAATTGAAAAGAATTAGTATTTAAAAATAAAATTAAATCAACATATTTTCAACATATAGTTCACAGCCTATTATTTGATCACATGCCTAGAAGAATCAACAAAACTAAGGCGATTTCACACAATTTCACACAATTTCATAAATAAAACCCCCAGACGTTTGAGAGACTGAGGTTGAAAGGGTTAACTAAATTGACCACCGAGGTCACGACCCACCTTCCTCCTCTGTGTAGATCTTGTCGCTGACGTCACTGTCCTCGCTGCGCCCGACCCCATTCTTGGCCCTGACCATGACCTGGTAGCATGTGAAGGGGTTGAGGTCACGGATGGTGATGTCCAGGGTGGATGCCCCCACCACCACATCCCTCTCCTCGGGGGGACCAGCGGTCATCATGCACTTACTGGGGGACAGGGGAATAGTAATACATTAGTGACTTTTATTTATCACATGATCAACAAACTAAAAATTTTAAATAAAATGAAATAATAAAAATAAAAAGAGTGAGCGAGTGAGTGAATTATTGCTTTAAGTCACAGAGGGAATCTTTCACTCACACACGACGATAAATAAATTAATTATGCAATATGAATGGGTTAAAATTAAAGGGTAGCATGAAAAACATGTCTAAAAATGTTTGATTAAAAGTGAAGTATATGATTGACCACAGGGAATGATGAAATGGAATTGGAATAAATAGTGTGAATGCAATAGTGAGTGAGTGAATTATTGTTTTACGTCACAGCAGGAATCTTTCACCCATAGGTGACGATGAATACAATAGAATTAAGTAGAATAATAATGTATATTTATAGTGTGTCAAGTCCACACTCAAAACACATTCTCAAACTTCTACACCTTATTACTTAAGTTAATGAATCAGTGTGCACTCACTGTCCCTCTCACCTCCCTGAAGAGTATACAACCCAAGCTGCCATTTTCTAGAGCTAGAATGTTAGCATTCGCAACATGTTTTTATCCTAATGGGTGCCTATTCCCTGTTTGGTAAACAGAAGGAATTTTGAACTATGATACAAATAACAATAATTTGATTGTAATTTTGAATTGGGGTTTATAGCTGCTTCCGAAGTCCAACGTTCTACCACTGCGCTACCACCTGCCCCACACTGCTGGCACTGACAGACCAAGGATGCTATCTGCATTGCCATAGTACAGTGCATCCTATTATGATCGTATCAGAAAGGTAACTTTCGTGATATTGATCCCGGGGCTCCCTGGATGGGATTTGAACCCAGGACCTTTGGCTCTGAAGTCTAACATTGCATTACCACCAACCTCAAAATGGCTTCTACTGATGGGGGAAATCCCAGATTTCTAAACTTAGCTTCAGACATTCCCATATCCCACAATGCCATGCCCACCACACCCGGTCCCAATACTACATCCTCCTTTCCTCCCAGTATTTAGTAGTCTCACCTGACATGAAGGATGTAAACACAGTATTTAGTAGTCTCACCTAACATGAAGGCTGTAAACACAGTATTTAGTAGTCTCACCTGACATGAAGGATGTAAACACAGTATTTAGTAGCCTCACCTGACATGAAGGATGTAAACACAGTATTTAGTAGTCTCACCTGACATGAAGGATGTAAACGGAGATTGGACTGTTGTTATCCATGGTGCTCTTGTCCCAGGTGACCTTGATCTCACGGGCCTTCACGTTGGTGATCCTTGGCCTCCCAGGGGCACTGGGCACATCTGAAGCAGGAGCGAAACATTGTATCCACTGTGTCTACATCCCAGTTGCATTAACCCTCTCCATGCTGAAGGCAACCGGAGATGCCACAAAGAGCTGTGCCTGTGCCTAATCCAGCAGGGAGAGGGTTAATGAGCATCTAGGCTCCACAGATGATCTTTATAAGCCAGCTAAGAGTTTCGAATACGCGCAGAATATGCATGCACGTGTCAAAGGTGAAAGCACATATAGTAAAGTACAATGTTATTAAAATGCTCTGGAGGTTGTGATAACCTCCAGAATACTTTACAGTGGTTTAACAAAGCCATAACACATTTTTAGCGCTACAACGCCTCAGACAGTTGATATTCATACACCTTCACCTTTGACACGCACATGCGTATTCTGTGCATATTCGAAACTATGAGATAGCCTATTGACCATTTGCACCAACTGAATATGACCTTCAGTAGCTTTCAGCAAGCAGGATAACCAGAATTTCTTGTAAATATTTTATTTTTGAGCAAATTTGTTTACTGCTAATAGAGAAATGTTCCCGTGCTCCATGATCTTTGACACCAACAAGGCAAACAAGGTCAAAAGAATTTAAATGCAGTTTGCCTAAGCAATGACTATAAATGTAGGCTTTTTTGTTTTGATTTGAGGTTTACAACCTGCTTTCAAGATTCTTTCACTAATATCACAGCTTGTCAGTTTTAGGGCAGGAGGAAACCCACAACATCTGTAGCGCTGAATGTTGCAGTAAACCTGCGAGCACCAGCTGGTACTGACAGACTAAGGATGATAACTACATTGTCACGCTAGTCAATATCACATCCTATCAATATTACATCAGAACGTAACTTCTGTGAACATTGATGCCGGATTCCCAGGGCAGGATTTGAACCTGGAACCTTTGGCTCCGAAATCCAACATTCTACCATTGCGCTACCACAGTCCAAATGTAAACTTTGTTATGCTATAGTGCAACTATGTCTACTATTAATGGTGTTGCAGTACCATATCATCGTGAAAAGAGCAATTCTTGTTATGTTTATTGCTGACTGCTGAGATTGATACTAAAATTAATTATGTGTACATATCTTCACTGCTCCTAGACCATGCTCTACAGCATGCTCATATCATTACCCCAGTCAGTGGATAACAGCGTGCTCACTTGCCCATCAACTTTCTGGGGAGTATACAAACCAAGCTACCATTTTCAAGTGTAAGATGGTTAGCATCCCATCTCACCCTACTGGGTACACATTTTGTGCTGAGTGAACAGGGGAATTTTTGATGATGATGATGATGATGAATTCGTGCTTTACATTGGAGCGGGAATATTTCACCCAGGAATTTTCAAATAAATCCCCTATGTATGAAGTCTACACTACTAAATCCACCAAGTATGAAGTCTACACTACTAAATCCCCTATGTATGAAGTCTACACTACAAAATGCATTACACTGTTCAGTGTTAGAATTTAAAAAAGTAATAAGGGGGTCATTTTCCATAGGCCCAATGTTAATGGTGGTCAAATCTGTAATTTGCAAGGGTCCCATAGATACCATTAACATTGAAGATTTTCAAATGACCTTAGGATCCCCATTATATTCGAACACTGCTGTCAATCTATGCCTCAGTATCATGAGTATGGAACAAATCTTTCTGCAATGCAAACCTCTAGTGCCCAATCAAGGTACTATATCATCTTTAACTTCTATTTTGAGCAATCTCTATGAATATGACTATGTAATATGCAGGGATGGAACTTAACTTTAAAACGTTCTCGCCCAAATGATGTAAATAACAAGCCTGTAGGATACCTTTAAAATTAGGAGAAATGGATAGGGCAGCTACCTACTGCGAGAGCGACCCTATGCGTGAAAATGTAAATATGTAGGAATTTACTGGCCACTCTGGAGGGAGTATCAACTAGCTTACCTGACAGTAATTAATACAGATTATAACACTTTTACTAACGAGTGAGTGAGTGAGACGATGTATTGAGAAAACGAAAGAACAACTTGAGTCTTTGCATTGGTAATATATCGACCAATCTTCCATATGGAATTACACCCCAAAAAAAGGACTATATAATATATGATGTCACGTACTAATCACAACAGCAGAACAATCGTCTCTTAAGTTTTATCAGACGTTATTAGCTAATCGGTACTCACTGCAAACATAGGTAACACCTGTGGAATAAGGTACTCTACTACCTGGGCACTCTCGCGGGAATACTTTTAATTGATTTCACACATAGGGTTGCTCTCGCGGTAAGACACCTGCCGGGCAAGTTCTAGTTCTATCCCTGAATTTGTACTGGCATATGGAACAATTCAAGTTGACAATCATCATGGTGATAGTGACAATGTACAACAGACTCCTGTTGACAGTTGAAAACAACTAATAATATAATATAAATACAGCCAAAGATTATCATGTTTAACGCTCTGTTAAAAGAATGTTAGAATCTATAGACGATATACATACTTTTCATCGTCCGTGACTATCATAAAATATTCAATAGATGTTATCTGAACTACAATAATCCAGACATTATTTAACTTGTAAGTGTTTACACTTTTGTCTAATCCCTTTGATCTTTATATCAATAAAATCTGTTGAAATCAAATAAAGATTGTAATGATATATGTGTACGTTTGAATGTATTCAATAGATTCCCAAATGTCATTTGAATGACTGCTAATCTTGAGAGACACTCACAATTACATCACTAGTTACATTTGAGTGATTGATGAATGACGTCAACAATAATTGCTCATTCATATTAATGACATGCTTATGATGGTATACTGGAAAAAGTGAAAAATATTTTTAAAAATAAGTGAATTAACTCGAATACACATTGAGCAATAAAATTGCAAAATTTGCTTAAATTTTAAGCACAGAGTACAGGGACTTACCGATTTTAAGTAATTAACCACATAAATGTTGATAATCATAATAATAGAGAATTATGAATGAAAAAGGCTGACAACATTAATAAAGTTTCCTGTTGGTCATCTTCTTAACCATGACAACTATGCAGTAATTATCAGGATGATAGTGATGATAGTGATTGATGGACAACATAAAAAAGATGATGAAAAATACACTGACAGTGATTTCACTGATGGAATTGCATAAAGTAATATAGATAACTGCAAAGGACATAATTTCAGCAACAAATATCTTTAAAAAAAATAATCAAAATAATTTAACGATGCTAACTCGATGAGATGTAATTTGTCATGCAGATGACTGCGAGACTTATGATCATGATCAACTACAGGGCACAGTTTCATGAAGGTCTCATATCCACTACAAATCTATAACCTTCTTGGGAATGTGCTAGTTTTATAATAATAATTTATATTGCGCCAAATCCACGCTTGAAAGCTTGCTCATAGCACTACATTACTACCCTGGTGAATGGATCAATGTGCACTCATTTCAAATCCCTGGGGCATATACACCCAAAGCTGCCATTTAAGGCGCTAGAAGGTGAACATTCACAAATCCCAGGTAGCCATTTACAGCTGGGTGGACTGGAGCAATAATAATAATAATACATCTTTATTATCCTGGAGGAAATTTGTTTATATTGAAAAAGGCCTCAGTACAAATATGGATACAATAAATAAATAAATTATTGTGGATTTAAGGCCTTTGCTCCAGAGATGGCATGAGCTAGGCTCGAAACTGGGACCTCTGGGTTATGAGACGGACACTACCTCTTACGAGCGAGTCATGGTCTCATAGTGGATATGAAAGCTTCATGAAAATGTGCACACTGGTCATTAGCTGGAGAATGAATGAAAAGTGATCAAAGGCAGAATTACAGAATTGCTTTCCACAACATGTAGTGCAAACTTAAAAATGTATGCATGCTTCCAGGACGAACTCACCCAGTATCCCTGTAAAAATATTTAGGTTGGGCCGTTACAATCAGATATAGATAGTCATAACAATGATATCATAAAGAGAAAATCTGATCCATTTCCAGAGTGAAAGTTGCTGGTGCGTTGCTCCAAATACAGATAACTTGCCACCACTACATAAATAACTGTTGACTGTTTAACATTTATTTATAATCAATACTGTAACAGGTGATGGTTTTTTTATCTCTTAAAAATACATCTATCAATAGTATCATGAGAGAGAGTCTAGCATTTGTCATGGAATAGCTACAAATTAGAATAAGAGATTACATAATATTTTTTGAGGGTTTGTAGGTTTTATTCACGAAATTAATCCTCATACAAAATTTGAGCTTGAGCATGAAATTGCACAAAAAATGTTTTGTTACCTCGGGCCTGGTGTTTGGGATAGAACTTCCAATCTTTGCTCAAAATTACAAGAAAGTAACAGACAAATGTAAAAAAATTCACAAGAGTGACTAGAAATTCCCCTCAATTTTTATTTTAGGGATTTTTCGTAAATTGTTATTTTCAAGGTGAACTCCTACTGGCTTTCCCCCTTTTAACAAAATGCAAACTCAGGGCTGAAAATAATTAATAATTAAAAACAAACAATTGTCGTTTAATTTGAATCCTTTATGCAAATGGTTGTTATTCCAGCAAGGTTAGATGCCAAACACCATACACTAAACAAATGAGACCACTCCAAATGACCAAAATAGATTTTAAATACATGAGAGAAAAAAATGGGTTGGTTTCAATTTGATAAACCTCTGTACCTTGAATCATTAAAAACACAGGTGATGAGTGATTATGGAGTTTAACGTCGCTGTGGGAATCTTTTACCCATTTGCGATGATTATTTCAGAGGAGCACTACATTTCAAAAATTCAATTTCAAAGGAGCACCACATCACAAAACTAAATCCTTTTCACTTGACACCATTCCTACCTTGAACGACCAGCCTCCGTGTGACGTTTCTTTCCTTCATGGATGCGTTCTGCGAGTCCTCCACGTAGACCTTGCACGTATAGTTTCCCGAGTCGGCGACCTTGACATTGTACAGCAGCAGACTGTGGTCTTCGGAAATGTCCGTCTTATCCCTGTACGAGGGGTCTGCAAAGTTGATCTTCTTGCTGTTGCCCTTGGACGCAAAGAACACGCTGTTCCTGTACCACAGGATGCCGCCCACTTTCTCGTCGCCACGGACCTTGGTGCACGACAGGGTGACGTTCTCGCCCGTAGTCGTTGTCACCTTCATCGCGCCGCCATCCTCGCAGGATGCTGAACCTGGAAGCAGGGAAATCCGACCAATAAGAGTGAGGTACTACCACTACTACTACTACTACTACTCCGACCAATCAGAGTGAGGTACTACCACTACTACTACTACTACTACTACTACTACTACTACCACTACTACTACACTACTACTATTACTACTACTACTACTACTACTACTACTACTACCACTACTACTACTCCGACCAATCAGAGTGAGGTACTACCACTACTACTACTACTACCACTACTACTACTATTACTACTACTACTACTACCACTACCACTACTACTACACTACTACTATTACTACTACTACTACTACTACTACTACCACTACTACCACTACTACTACACTACTACTATTACTACTACTACTACTACTACTACTACTACTACACAGCAGTAATAACAACAACAACCATCACAATAATTTTAATAATAATCCAACCAATCCAACCAATCCAATAACATTTATAATTCCTACCAGTTACCCATTTACAGTTGGGTGTACTGGATCTAAGCACTTTTGGTCTCGAGTTGTAAGCGAGGGCATGCGCTGGGCTCGAAAAAGAATAGTTATAATAATAAAGAAACCAAACAGTGTGAGTTAATATTAGTAATAATAATAATAATAATAATGATGTAGTCTTTTATCACAAAATAATTTTGTCACCAATTATAAGGCACTTCACAGGCAGAAAAATAAGACTAAAATACAATACAATTGAGCACTAGGCTTAACCCCCTCCCTGCTGGATTAGACACAGGTAATGCTCTTTAGAGCATCTCTGGCTGCCTGCAGCATGGAGAAGGTTAATTCAGAATTTTGACCAGTGAGTGAGCAAATATTGTTGTCAATATTGCTGTAGGAATATCTCAGCCATATACGATGAATAAATATCTGATGACACACCAGCTATTTAAAATGAAACGATGCATGAAAAATATATGTACTGGAAAAATAATAATCCCACATATGTATCTGTATCACAAAATTATGTTATTTCTACCAAACATGTGTGCATTTGTCAATTCATTGTATTTTAAAGTCAGATAACACACTCGTAACAGTCTATTTGTGAAAAGGGATTGTCATTGCCCCACGGCATGTCTCGGATATATTGTTTTCATGAATCTATAGGCTGTTACTCATGCATTATCCTTTAACATATCTTTAGGACAGTGATCCCAATTATCTAGCCATGCTAACTGGGCAAACAATCATCTAGCCATGCTAACTGTTTTATGGGAAAACATTTTCTACCTGATAAGAACTCATGTAACTAACTAAGCATACTTTGAGAAAGTGATAGTCAGAATACAGTTTATTTATTCATGTATTCATGGAAAAATACCTAAAGGGATTTACGGTAGACCATATTCAATTTCAACCCGAAATTGTGGTTTACAGACACGATTATTTTGCTTATATCATACACAATTCATTTTTACTATACACATGTGCACAGAGCACTGCTAGTGCTATTGTGAATGATGGACTATAAAAATTATTATTATTATTATTATTATTATATTATTATCATCATGGTTTGTAGGTTTATGGCAGAAGAAACATTTCAAATATTTGTGGAAACCTTTTAATACTTCCTATTTTTTATAATATGTTATTTAAAATAAAAAAATTATGTAAATACTTATCATGTCAATAAAGTTGACATTTAACCATGTTTTAGACTGCTGTAAATGTGCGATTAAAATCCAAGATCTTATGAATGGGAATGATGCTCATACAAGCTATGGTACTAAACCCTTTGCATTTATTGTAATAACATTAAACATATTACCAGTATGTGTAAATCATACTTTAATACAAAGATTTTTTTTTATAATGGATTGTTTGTACATTTGTGGATTTAAATAGTTGCGAACATCTGAAGTATATTTTCAGCAATAAAGCAATCCAGGGTTAATCTTGGAAATGAATTCAAAGATATTGAAAGAACACTGTTTTTGTGAGATTAATCCATCATAAAATCTTTGCTTGATCAGTTTACTTGTAAATTATATATATATATATTAATTGTTTAAAGTAGAATTAACAATATAATCCCAATTTGATTACATAGCAATTTACAAATGTACATGACATGTACAATTACACATTGAGAACCTGTGCTTTGCAAATATTATTCTCCTTCAGCCTCCAACCCTTTCAAATCAATATTTTCCCCTATCCTGGAAAATGAACCTAAAGGAAACGTATCATGATACGTGATTAGGGGCCGCCTCTCTCCTCCGTATTACTTGATCTTTCAGCCCCTAATTACAAGAATTACTCCCTAATCGGATCCTTCCATGATACTGTCAACTTGTCTCGTAAGTCCATCTGCTTAGGCAGACATCCGTCTGGGTTGTCTCATTAAGATTGATCATGCTCATTCAGACATCTGTCTGTTCATTCAGACATCTGTCTGTTCATTCAGACATCTGTCTGTTCATTCAGATATCTGTTTAGTAAGACATCCGTCTGATCATTCAGACATTTGTTAATTCAGTCAGCGAGATATTCGTCTGCGTTCATTCAGATATATCCATGTGTGTTCATTCAGACATCTGTCCATTCCGTTAGATATCCATCTGTGTTCAGTCAGATATCCCTGTTTATTCAGACATTTGTCTGTTCAGTATGTGTATATTCAGACATCTATATACTTGTTCAGACAACTGTCTACATTCAGACATTTATCTGTTTTCATTCAGACATCCAACCCCAAAATTACAAAATTATTTTAGTACAATCTCATGCTCAAGCTCAAATGTTATTTGTGAACAAACCTTTGAGTCGAGCATGAAATCGTACTCAAAAAGGTTCCGTAATCTCGGTGCCCATCTGCTTATTCAAGCATCTATCCATCTGTCTAGTCAGACTTTGGCATCCCACCAGGGACAATGTCAGCCAATCATTCCTACGATGGTTTACTCTGAGGCTAGTTATATTCAGACCGATGAATAATTCACCATGTTCATGGCCAGGATTTGAATGTTGAAATTAAATCAATGTGACTGCGTTCAAGGTCGACATTCTTACCAGGTGGTCGCTGGGCTCAAGAGAACATAACTCTGTTAATTTCACTGGGGCAAATGCTTTGTAAATCACTACACTTGCATGTGAAGATCAGCTGTCTGCTGTTGCATCCATGTTGAAAGTTTATCCGTCACAATCACACTGCTAACAAAAACAGATCAAGATGATTTATATCTTGTGAGTGGGAGTTGTAAATGCACAAAATAGGATTGAGGTTGGGATCTTTGAATTGCAAAAGATGATGATCTGCACACATTTCAGTAATCTATTTAAGCTGGTATTGATACAGTGATTGACCAAATCAAGAATGACACATGTGTAAATAATACACATGTATACAGATGTATATATATTTTTTAATTGGTCTTTATAGTCGATTTCAAGATTCTGTCAGTTTAGGGCAGGACGAAACCCGCAACATCCATAGCGCTGAATGTTGCAGTAAACCTGTGGTACCAACAGACCAAGGATGATATCTGCATTGCCACTCTACAGACATCGCATTCTATCAATACCGCGTCAGAAAGAAAATTTTCGCAAACATTGATGCCAGGCTCATGGGATGGGATTTGGCTCCGAAGTCCAAACTATCTACCACTGCACTACCACCCGCCCCATGTAACATCTTACCCACAATGATGCACGATTCTGCTATATCATGTATGTATATGGGATTCAAGCTTAAAGGCATACAATCACGGGTTTGTTTACATATTTCATGGTCAAACATATTTTTACATGCAAGTATGTACATTTGATGTGTCTACACACAAGTATATTGGGAAACCAGCTACATGTTCTGCATATCCTACTGGTTTTCAATATTTTCATATTTTATTATTTTTTAATATTTAAGTTCCGTAGAAATAATCGTACCATTGGTCGTCGAAGGTTATTTTGACCTTGTTCATTGATTAAAATTATCCCCTTTTGTCTATTAGTAATTGGGTTTCACTGGAAATGTACACTGCAATAGAATTTCACCTATCCTACAGCGGTGAAAAGATATTTGGATGTACAAAAGTGAAGTATGCTAAGTGCATGTACTTTGAATTTTTAACTCAAATTTGGTCCAAAACAACAACTTAATCTGTGATTGTATGCTTTTAAACCAACACAGCACCATTGCATTGGGTCATCAATGAAAACATGATAAATGAAACTGACCATTGAATATTATAATATTTACTACTTCAACTTCTCAGTGAGATGCATGGCATTGGCAGGCAATGGGAATCTTTCACCCATACGTGACTACAATGTTACCGAAAGTTGTCATTCCGGTGCTGTCAATAGTCATGATAGTCAGTAAACATCGTCATGGCATCAATGAAATATAGAAATTAATATTTCGACTTCTCAGCGAGATGCAAGGCAGGCAGTGGGCCTTCAAGACGGCACCTGGGACCTACAGAAGTCCAGACTGTCAGAAATCCTCAGCGGTTTGCACTGTCGTAGTATTGATTTGTATAGTAGATACATGAATGGCAAATACTCTCCTCCAGACTCCAGCCATAGAATTGACTCTCCTGTGTGTGTTGTCTCCAGCCATTGACTCTCCTGTGTGTGTTGTCTCCAGCCATTGACTCTCCTGTGTGTGGTGTCTCCAGCCATTGACTCTCCTGTGTGTGGTGTCTCCAGATTCCAGCCATTGACTCTCCTGTGTGTGGTGTCTCCAGACTCCAGCCATTGACTCTCCTGTGTGTCGTGTCTCCAGCCATTAACTCTCCTGTGTGTCGTGTCTCCACAGACATACAACCAAATACCGGTATCAAGGCGCTACGTCTACTTGTGTCCCTGTGTCATGACGGACATAATACTACTTGTCCTGTCGGTAAAGGGCTTGTTAATCTGGGCTATTTCACTTGTCCTGTGGACAATATGGACAGGTGGACTGTCGAGCCCTGGATATTGGGTTTCTGTCATGAAACAACCAGGCCAGTCTGCCCCTACATGTCTCCATCATCACAGATCATGCTTGTACATCACGTATACATAGTAACATACAGTGGAGGACCCAACTCTGGCCAGGATGATCACTGCTCAGACAGACATGTATTGGATCAGAGAAACAAGTCGAGGGAAATCGTTAAAAAATCGGAGCAGTTTTATCTATGGAAACATCCCTTTTGCTTTGTTTTTAGAAAAAAAGAAAACAAAATGAATTGGGGGTTTAGAGTCACTTTCAAGATTCTTTCACTTATATCACGGTTTGTCAATTT
The DNA here is from genome assembly GCA_032361225.1 of Lepetodrilus schrolli. Taxonomy (NCBI): domain Eukaryota; kingdom Metazoa; phylum Mollusca; class Gastropoda; order Lepetellida; family Lepetodrilidae; genus Lepetodrilus; species Lepetodrilus schrolli. The sequence goes on from JAUTBT010071909.1 coordinate 28,573, forward strand.
TAGGGCAGGAGGAAACCCGCAACATCTGTAGTGCTGAATGTTGCAGTAAACCTGTGAGCACCGGTTGGTAGTGGTACTGACAGATGATAACTGCATTGCCACTCTACAGACAGTGCATCCTAATGGTCCTATCATGATTGCATCACAAAGGTAACTTTCGTGAACATTGATGCAGGACTCCCGGGGCAGGATTTGAACCCAGGCATTTGGCTCCAAAGTCCAAACACTCTACCATTACGCTACCACTTTTGCCATGTGTAGCGATCACTAAATTATAAATCTGTAGTGTTCAAGGAAACAATACAAATTATATTGACCTGATAATGAAAATAATTTCTAATTTGAAACTAAAATTTGATTAATGTTTTTCTCCACTTGGTGTTTGATCTGGGAAGACACGAATTATGACAATGCTGAATCCAAATCTTGATCTTGGAGGGGAACATTGGCAAGGTATGAACACTTTTGGGGGGGAAAGCAAAATTTTAGGGGTGATAAAAAAAAACGGTTACTTACTGCGAGAGCGACCTTATAGGAATTTACAGCTCCCTCTGGAGGGAATATGGACTAGCTTACCCAACAGTAACAAGTGAGTGAGTGAGACAATGTATTGAGAAAACGAAAGAACAACTTGAGTCTTTGCATCTCGACCAATCTTCCATATGGAATTACAAAAACAAACAAAAAGTACTATATGATGTCAAGTAGTAATCCAAAGGTTCCAGGTTCAAATCCCGCCCCGGGGGCCCGGCATCAATGTTCACGAAAGTTACCGTTCTGACGTGATATTGATAGGATGCGATGTCTGTAAAGTGGCATTGCAGTCTTGTCAGTACCAGCCGATGTTCGCAGGTTAACTGCAACATTCAGTGCTACGGATGTTGCAGGTTTCCTCCTACCCTAAACTGACAAGTCGTGATGTAGGTGAAAGAATCTTGAAAGCGACTTAAAACCCCAATTAAAAAAAAGAAAAACAAGTAGTAATCACAACAGTAGAACAGGCTTCTCTTAAATGTTATTAGACTCTATCAGCTAATCAGTACTCACTGCAAACACATAAGGTAACACCTAGGTGATCAGGGTACTCTACTAAGAAAACAAGGAAGTACATGAAAGAAATGCTGCTGAGCGCTCTCGCGGTAATAGTTTTAATTGATTTTACACATAGGGTCGCTCTCGCGGTAATACTTTTTATTGATTTCAGACATAGGGTCGCTCTCGCGGTAAGACACAAAAAAAACACCACATTCCCTGGCCCGACCACTGATACAAATAACAAATGTTTACAAAAAGCATGAATTTCTACCTTTAGCAATGGCATTGGGAGAAATGGTCCAGGCTGGCAGACTAAGTGTTAATTTCTATCTTTGGCTATAATCGTTCTGAAGAACAAGTAATTTAGCATTAGGATTGATATGTTGTTTTATGTGGATGCAGGAATATTTCACTGATATGTCATATCCAGTGATGCAGTGGTGATGGCAAAATGGTCCAATAGCGTTTTAACATGCATGTACCAGTAATCTGGTAATAGAGAAGACAAGCAATTGCCTCAGGAGAGAATCGAAATAGTTCATCAAAGGTAGTACTACCAGTGACATAAATAATAAAATACAGATACAATTATGCATCATTTAGTACAAAAGAATGAAAATAATTGCGAGAGGATCATCATTAAAGTCAACTCTAATTGCACGCACAGTGCGATTACGCTTCTATTCAACTGCACGTACACGTTCAATATTGATTACGCAATGTCGGCATGACATAATGTCTCGTTGGTTTCTTTTATAACACGGTCACCTTGACTGATGTCCGATTGAGTGCGTAAACAATGTATTTAAATCCGACCTCAGATAATGCCACCCTCACTATAAATTTTGTTGAGTAAATGTTAATCAGTGACAGTGTATTCCTCCCATGGGTTTCAATGGGTTGTGAGAGAGGGTGGAAAAGATAGGTAATTCTGCATTTATAAGTCAAAACCGAAGAGATTTTTTTTAAATCGATGTTTTTTAGGTGTATGATTGCGAAATTAAACACGGATATAAGCTTTGAAATGTACAACATTGCAATTGTTTTTTTTCACCCTTTTGTTGGCTTGGGTATTTCATACATACACGGAACTCTAAAATTCTACATCATATTAACATACTTCAACTGGTCAATGCAACTGTGTTTGAATGTTAGTTACTTAGTATGAATGAATGAATTAGTGCTTTATGTCGCAGCGGAAATATTTCATCCATATGCGACGAACAAATGCCAGTACAATCTGATTGGTTGTTGATCATGGGGAACAACTTATCTTGCCTGCATAGTACTAAACAATCTCTTTCAGGACAATGACACAAGGTGTCAGCAATGCTTTCTTCACAAAGAAACTTCCCAAAACCATGTCCTTGTGAAGATGTGAGAATCCTGTCTATTTAAGGACATAATCCACCGTTTCTGAATTGAATTCCAGTATGGTGACAACAGTGATATTATTAGATGGTTCTTGTTGAGGGCCTCTGATGTATCAATTTGGTACGTAGTCTGTGATTGGCTACCACTAGAAGTCTAGTACAGTGCAACCTACCTAAGAAGGCGAGAATGACCATGAGTAGAATCATCCTGACAGGCGAGGCAGTAGAACCAACTCACTGTCTCCACACCAGAGCTGAAATATAAATGATATACATAATAATAATAATAATAGCATATAATATCTATAATAAAAACAACAATAACAATAACAATAATGATACTACTACTACTACTACTACTACTACTACTACTACTACTACTACTACTACTACTACTACTACTACAGCTGCAGCTTTATAGCTCTATTATGTGCCCTAGTATTATATTTCGACGTTTGCCATAATTATTTTGAAATTATGAAATGTCAAAATATTAATAGGGTACAACATGGAGCAAAAAGACCCAAACCCACAGCTGCTGCAGCTGCAACTACTACAATTCTTTTTTTAAATTGGGGTTTAGAGCTGCTTTCAAGATTCTTTCACTTATATCACGGCTTGCCAGTTTAGGGCAGAAGGAAACCTGCAACATCTGTAGCGCTGAATTTTGCAGTAAACCTGTGAGCACCGGCTGGTACTGACAAGACCAAGGATCACTGGGGAGAACCGCATGTGGGGTAACTGCAGTTACTCGCATTCAAGATAGCGTAGGGCTCAAATTGAGAGTATTTGTCAATGTGATTTTTTCCATTTAACAGGTATTTTTCATATGTCCATTTACCAAAGCAAGATATATATAAAATATGCAGTTTTTGAAAAAAACACATTTGGGAATGAGATATCAAACATTGAAAATTGCGTGTGATGTGGGTAACTGCAAAGCAATAATGCAGGTAACTGAACACTCAGTTTCAACTGCATGCCAACTATACACATGTATATTTTTCTACTAATTATCGTATACGGCCATACCACAGTGAACACACCGGTTCTTGTCTGATCACCGAAGTTAAACAACATCGGACAGTAATCAACATTGCTTAATTTTGTTTCATAGACAACATATTTGTAAATTTAACAGCATTCTGCATCTACCTG
>JAUTBT010071910.1:0-13613 GCA_032361225.1 Lepetodrilus schrolli
CCCAGGGCGGGATTTGAACCTGGAACCTTGGCTCCGAAGTCCAACTGTTCTACCACTGCGCTACCACCCGCCCCCAATTGCTTTTATGGAACTATCACATGACAGTTGGGTCATATTAACCCTCTCCATGCAACAGGCAGTCAGACATGCCCTGTAGGACAATGATTGGCATTAATCCAGCAGGACCGTGGCTAAACAAAGCTGCTACGGTTGATGTCCAGTCTCAGACCATCCTCAGCAGTATACTAATTATTTGTCAAAGCAAAATAAATGTTAAAGTACACTAAAATTAATGGAAGAATGTTATCTCATAGAAAAGCCATACATTTCTAAATTAATCAATGTTCAATAAAAGAGTAAAGTGATAAAATATTCCTGACACATACAAGTTCTAAATTAACGTCCATAACATTTCTTCCTCAAGAAATATACCTCCAATTCAGTATACATGTACGTATCATTGAAATAGCATATCAACAGTGTATACTATTTAGGATTAAAAGATGTTTTCAAATTAGTACTGTACAATGTGTATTAGAAGCAATTTTTATATTAATCTTCTTCATGTTGATGACAACAGCAGTGTTGGCCATCAAACAAGGATGAATAAGGTTAAATGCCATGCTTCATGTAGTCACAAGCACTGATGGTGCAACTGCCAGGATTCCCATGTCAAAGTATAACTTCAAGTCTCTGAAGCTCCCAGAGTGAATGATGGTATTTGATGGTGCTTGGCGGAAAGCTTAGGAATTGGTTTCTTTCAAATTGGTTAAACAACTGATATATTATATTACTTTGATCTAGTTTCATAAGAATAAATCATATGATGGAACATCATGAGTTCTGTCTTAGCAAAATGTCTTTGTAGATTTGTGAATAAAATAATGTCTTTTACATACTATCCATATTGATTATGTCTTTAATTGCATATCAGGAAGCTGGAAAAAATGTCTTTGAAAACTGGATCTTATTTGGGATCTCTATGACAATGATAATACAGTTATTTTATATCCATATTCATCAATGACAGGGCTGAAATACACATATTTCAGCCACTGATTCACATAACAGTTACAATATGTAATTCAGAAACACTTTCAATTTGTGATAAAATTGCATTCATCATCTATCAACAACTCCTTCAGAAACAAACAGACATGGCCATCAATCATGGAACACAAAACATATTGGATAAATTTCTCAGACTATTAACAGCCAAACTTTCTAAACAACGTGACTTTTCGCCACAACGTGCCAAGTGATTGATTTCTGAGTCGCGGAGACAGCCTCCAGGCACGCTGGTGGATAGGGCATCAGGAAACACTAAAATCCCGAGTAGCATTGCTCAGGAACCTGGAGTAGGGTCGGAACAGTAATGTCGGAACATCAATTTCTCCCAGCCAGGAAAACTACTAATGACTAAGTAAACCAACAAATCACTGCTTAATTAATTATTGTCCATGAGTCAGGAGTGGACTCTATACAGATGTCATAATGATGAAGAATGCATTTATCATGGAATTAACATTATCAACATTTGTTATGTACTACACTAACCGAAGACAATACTGTTGTACAAAGTAATTTGGTAGTCTGTTATTGTATGTTACTGTATGCTGTACTGTTGTACAATGTATTGTGGTAGTCTGTTATTGTATGTTACTGTATGCTGTACTGTTGTACAAAGTATTGTGGTAGTCTGTTGTTGTACATTACTGTATGCTGTACTGTTGTACAAAGTATTATGGTAGTCTGTTATTGTACATTACTGTATGCTGTACTGTTGTACAATGTATTGTGGTAGTCTGTTATTGTACATTACTGTATGCTGTACTGTTGTACAATGTATTGTGGTAGTCTGTTGTTGTACATTACTGTATGCTATTGTTGTATGATATTAGTGTTACACAACACCATGGTATTTTACTATTGAATATTTTGCAATTTAATTGCATATACTATTCTGGTTTACAATACAAACCTTGATTAATAATGTTGAACAAAAACACATTATTTTTTTTCATCCAAGCATATGACAAAGACATAATCCTGGATAATGGTGCTTTATAAATTACTTAACTATTGTTGAATACAAAATGATTATGGAATAATACTGTTGTATGCTATATAAATGTTAAATAATAGTAATGACACTATTTATTATTTACAACTATTATTATATTATACAATTATTGTATATTATCATAGTATGCTTGTATTAGGATTGTATGATTGTATAGAGAATACTAAATGAGTTTCCATGTGACAGTATTTTTATGAAACCAGTGAATGTTTTGGTATCTGACTAAACCTATTCACAAGATTCAAAGAAATGGTATCACACAGAACCAAATTTAGTATTTTATTTATTACATTACCAACCCTGACAGGAAAATCACTTGTTTACAATGTGTTTACCATCAGTTTAGACGACATAGGACATGCCCATAAATACATACAATATTACGACACCTTTTTCAAGCATGTTTACAAATAAATAATATTCCCTTGTATTCAAAAGGAATATGACTATAAAATAATCAAAGAATGGTGAATTCAAACTTGTTTTAATAAGAATAGTGTGGTAGTGTTTATAAAGTCATTCAAAACTTGATCATGTAACTTAACGCCATGTGATTTTGAAATCTCGGTACTTGTCGACATCATCTGTTAGTTCACATGACATCATTTGTAACATTATCTTATCGGGACCACGTAACCATTCACAAAAGGTAAAAGTAGTACCACCATATATACATGGCTGAAACATGGCATTATACCAGTTAGATAACTCGGAACAGTTATGACATGGGTGATATCTCACCGGTAGAGTAATAATGTTGAATACTACGTATAATACAATAATCATGTACAATAATGATACGTAGTATTCAACATTATTATACATGATTATTGTATTATTTATGTAAACTACACAATTATTGTAAATATTGTATACTAATGCTGAACAACACTTCCCAGCTGCCAATAACATCAGCTGTTTCTAAAGGAATATAATTCTATAGTCATTACAGTTTCGAATTCCACGAGGCTTTAACGACATTCTGTGATCAATGACAACGTCAACTAGAATGGGTTCCTCTGAACGTCCCAGTCATGCTTTACCAGACTGTGATTTCCTGATACCAAAGTCCTGTCTAGAATCTGAGAGGTAATTTATGCAGTTCGAATTCTTTGCTTTGAACCTACGGTGAAACCTGAAAATCCCATTTGCAATAAATGTACGTTGGTGGAGATTACCGGAAAGGCAGAACATATTGGTTTCTTACAACTGTTTGCATGAAAAAAACAAAAGCCACGAGAGTAAGAAATTACTGCAGCAATCTTCAATGCTTTCCAAACAGAATAATTACAATACCCTTGTACATATAGATGAGTATCTGTAACAGAAGTGGCAAGACAGTGCAAACGTATTAACCCCAATTTAAAATATTGTAATTTTAGTTTAAATTGACTGTAATTAATGGATAAATAAAATACGATAAATCATGTGGAAATGGTAGCGTCCCCCCCAAGGGCAGGAAAAATGGACGAGCGAAATTTCCTAGATAGTTCGGGGTATAGTTTTTCGAAGCTCTTGTATATCTACTACGAGACCATTAGCACTCTTTTAGCGCCTGCTTATACAATCAGGCATTTATGACAGCTCTATGATCATAGTGGATACGAGAGCTTCGTGAAATGATATCCAGGATGCCAATAAATGATATCCAGGATGCCAATAAATGTCAAAATGATACCCAGGATGCCAATAAATGCAATCAACATTAAGGTAAATCTGCTGTTGCCATTCATTTCAAAGGGAATTCATATCTAACAATACACTCATCCATCAATATTAATTTCTTTCCATCGTATCACATGCATTAGCCAGCTGCTACTATCACGGCCTTGTAGACAGCCATGTACTGCATAGGTATTTAAACATTCATCGCATCAGTATGTGGTCAGCTTGACACCATGATGACAAGAAATATTTCCAATATGCAGTTAATCATCTCACACCATTTCGGTCCAGATAATCACAATCAGCCATCTTGATTGTACATTTCTTGACAACCCTTCAGGCATCACTTCATTCTCAGTAAGCAGGAGTCGGTTAGCCAAGTGCTCGTGTAAAGAGTATGCAATCATGTACACTAATGAAGCCAATATATAATATTTGTTAATATTCGATGGCTAAACATAATTCTCTTCAAATGTCACGTGCTAGGGCAACTCGGTCTGTAGATCATCTAAGATTGGTTCAACTGTAGCTGAATGACTTTCTGACACTTGCAATGTTTAGTGCCAGTATACAAACTCAAAAACATAAATTACGTGTCAGCAGATAATTTGTGGGGAAGCTTTCTACTAAATTTTGGAACTCGGCTTGAGGATGCTGGTGCCAGTTTTCTTCCATTGCATCTACAAGTTCTTGAAGAGTACCTGGAGCCTGTAGATGTTTGTAAATTCTTCATTGTAAAATTAATACACAGCTAAATTTATACATCCAAAAATGCTACTGGCCCTTACTTAATTTTGTTGAGCATACTTAGGCCATGGTGTCAACCGTTCCTGGCCTGTGTATTACAAAATGATCATAATAATAGGTGTAGATGGTGATTAACATCACTTCCTGCTATAGTAAAAGTATGGCTTATGCCTTGATTTACACCTGGGCTACAGTACAATCCTTGATTTACACCTGGGCTACAGTACAATTCTTGATTTACACCTGGGCTACAGTACAATCCTTGATTTTCACCTGGGCTACAGTACAATCCTTGATTTACACCTGGGCTACAGTACAATCCATATGTGAAACCAGCGTCAGGATACCAAAGCTACCAATATAACATCAACTAGTTGATATTAAACATGACCATCATTGTGGAATATTTTAAAAGTAAAATAGAAATAGAAATAGCAGTCATGGTGGAATGGGTTTTTTAAAATCGAGACTTCTGGCACCAATGACAAGCTATTTGGAGTATCATTACAATCCTACCACAACCTTAAGATCAAAACATTTGGTTACCGCACCTTCACCTATCAGTCAGCAGAAAAATGGAACTCCCTTCCTCTAGAATTAAGAACTACAGTATCGCATAGTATTTTTAACCGTGATTTGATAAACTTATTTGTTTATGTCAATGCTTTGAGAATACCGCCAGTGTGGATGCCAGCACTTTACAAGCAGTCTTAATTTTTAATTCTACTATTATTATTATTATTATCATCCATCTTGCACGTGATCTTTCTGACCAGTCATTATATCTGTATGCTGTTAAATTGACCGTTTCGACGCTTGTATGTAACATTAACTTAGACATATGTATGTAACATTAACTTAGACATATGTATGTAACATTGACTTAGACATATATATGTAACATTAACTTAGACATATATATGTAACATTAACTTAAACATATATATGTAGCATTAACTTAGACATATATATGTAACATTAACTTAGACATATGTATGTAACATTAACTTAGACATATATATGTAACATTAACTTAGACATATATATGTAACATTAACTTAGACATATATATGTAACATTACTTAGACATATGTATGTAACATTAACTTAGACATATATATGTTAACTTAGACATATATATGTAACATTAACTTAGACATATGTATGTAACATTAACTTAGACATATATATATGTAACATTAACTTAGACATATATATGTAACATTAACTTAGACATATATATGTAACATTAGCTTAGACATATATATGTAACATTAACTTAGACATATGCAGTAATAAAAAAATTAAGAATTCAAACTTAATTCGTCACTATAAGATTAGAAAAAATGACAAGGAAATATTTTACTACCAACTAGGGGAATTTCTTGTACATTAGAAAGATATTAATTAACATCCCGAACACAGTAAAGCAGTAAACTTCCGAAAAATATTAATGATATAAATCATTTAAAAGAAAGAAACGGTATTAATCTGAACACAGTTAATATTACATTTTTAAACAGAAAAAAATAAGAGTTAGTGCAAGATTCAGTCAACCAGTCCAATGTCGATCTTTTCCTAGAAAGTATTTATAAGAAGGAAGAAGATTTGTTTCGCCAGGGGGTCTGTTGGATACATACAAAAGTTATCGTGAATTCTCGCTGTACGTGGAAGATAACCCCAGCCAAGCAGACCATGACATAACCAAGGTGTTTACCCTGATCAAAGTTAGCTAAAAACAAACATCTCTACGTGGAACAAGAAATGACCCGTCACAACCTTCCAGCAGAGCTACTCATCATCGTACAGCGAACCTGACAGCAGGCTCGCCGTAACAACCAAAAAGGCGAGATTTCCAGATGCTATGAGGTAAATGCTCAAATGAGGGGAGAAAGTAGTTTTCAAGTGGTGCAATGCGTTTAAATGCATGCCTGGATATTCCTAACCTGTTCAGGGCAATGGGAATTAAAGAAATGGTTCTCCTGTCATATTGTGTTGCCAGAAACACTGCTGAAGCAAGAAACCTGTCTTCAATTGGTGCCATTGCCACGTAAGCTTTCATAGGTATTTAACATTAATTATATGGTTACTGCTTCCGTAGCTGCATTACCTTTGTGATTTTAGATGTCTTGTACAGCATTTTGTGGTTTGTGATTAGGCCCTACGCGGTTTTCCACAGTATTTTAGCGACGCTCCGTTGATCAGCTTCGTGTTTACTAACAACCCACGGGTGGTGCAGATAAACCAAAGGTGATAACGGCTCAGTAGGTATACACACATCCAATCTGTTCCCATGTGTGAAAATATATGTTAGGTCCCTGGACAGGAAACAAACTCGAATTTCAGGTCTGTGGTCTAACATGCGGCCAGCAGTGCTATGTGTATAGCAAATCATGGATTTAATAAAATAATTAGATTCTGATTGATTTACAGTTTTACATTGCTGCAGGAATATTTCACCAATGTGTGACAACATATGAATTAGGAAAGATCTGTCTAGGATGAATTATATTCTCCTACCTGTATTTTATTATAATGTAAATTCATATATTTTTTTTGTTTAGAAAAGCAGCTGTGTGGAAAATGTCTCATCTGATAAAGACTTCGATAGGACAGAAATTATAAGAACAGATGGCTTAGACTGTGACTGTGATAAACAAGGTCAATAATACTAATAATAATAACAAATAATTAAAAATAATAACAATAATAATAATAATATAAATAATAATAATAATAATAAATAATTTAAAATAATAACAATAATAATAATAATAATAATAATAATTTTAAAAAATAATATAAATATTATTATTTTTAAATAATAATAATAATACAGATTTGTAAAAGAGTCAATACAGATTGAAAAAGATGTTTCTCGAGTGAATGCAACCCATTCAAATCTCTCTCAAATCATTTACCTTAATGTGTGTATCTTTTATCAATAACATCTCATAACACCAACTTTACATTGCTGGGGCTACAGACTAAGCTCTCAATCTCTCTCAAATCATTACCTAAATATATCTTTTATCAATAAAATCTCATCACACCTACCTACATTATGCTGAGCCTACAGACCAAGCTCTCCATAGCACCGAGACATGAGGACTGAATGGACAGGTATTTGTGATGGTATTATTGTTTCCAGGTGTTTGTGCTCTATGGTAGCTACACTGTTAGTGAGATGACTAATTTTCAGGTAGCACGGACACATCGTAAACACATCACACATTACTGACACGTGGCATACACTATACACAGTGAAGACATATTGAAGACACATTGAAGACACATTGAAGACACATTGAAGACAGACTGCAGACACATTGCACCCATTGCAGACACATTGAAGACACAGTACAGATACATTTAAGACACACTGAAGACACATTGTAGACAGACTGCAGACACATTGCACCCATTGCAGACACATTGAAGACACAGTGCAGATACATTTAAGACACACTGAAGACACATCGTAGACAGACTGCAGACACATTGCACCCATTGCAGACACATTGAAGACACAGTGCAGATACATTTAAGACACATTGAAGACACATTGTAGACAGACTGCAGACATATTGGAAACATTGCCGACACATCAGAGACACATCAAAGACACATTATAGACACTTCACAAACACACAGTTACAACACAGACACATCTCAAATGACACATCATGATGTGCTGGTGTAAATTAAACAAACAACATCTTAATAATAACGTAAAGCATCAAACAAAACCTTAACAATCCTAAGCGTCCTATCAGACCTTGTTAAGACAAGCACATGATTGCTTTCCTTTTAACATCACTTTAATATTTTAATTATGACATTAAGTCTACAAAAGGCCATTGTAAAGTACAGGAGAATCTTGAAGAGTTTACATTACCAGAAATGTTTAGACAAGCAAGTACAAGTATGCAGAACCATCCAAATTATTAATGACAGCTTTCATGAAAAAAAAAAGTTACAGAATTTCTTTTTTCTTTGTTGAAGAGTATTATCTATACAGCGATGTCTCCTAAGAATGTAAGATGGAAGTTCATAGGAAATGAATCTGTCCATGACAGTTAATTTTGACAAAAGGTCATAAGTATCACTTTGCCAGTGTGCCATTATTACCTTGGCAAGAACATTTTTGTCACATCACACAGTACAGTAAGATATTGTCTGACAGAACCCTGGAGAGATGTATACAAGTACATGGCGGGCCACACACCGACGACTGCCAGTGTATGCTGATTGTGAAAAGAAACTGATGGAGAAAATAAGTATACATGATAAGCATTAGGCTACAAAGGACGTGTAGTTAAGGTTTCGTAGTTCTATTATTATTTCAATGTTTCTTCACTCGATCTACGGTGCCAATAAGAAACATTTAAAATATTAATGGAAACAAAAGAGAACTATGAAACTACAGTTAGCTACAATGGTTAAAACTACAGTTGGCAAAGCAAACTTGATCTCTAATAGGAGGTAGGAGTTCTTTCCTGCTTCATAACGAGCATTTCTTCTGTGAGTAAATGATTTGTTATTTATGTTTTTGTTTCTCCACAGTACGTCCACACCTCATTAAATTAACTACACGCAAATACCATGGGCGTACAAAACATGCATACAAACAGTTACCACACACGTACAACTATCACAACTATGGATGGTGCAATCAAACCAAGGATGTTAACTGTACACTACTGTGAAACAGGACAATGGCAATCCTGGGATTCAAACCTGAGGCGCCGAATTGTGAGTTCAATGCTCTACCGACTTAGTTACAGGAATATGAAGATGGCCAAGACCACAAAGAGCATTTAATATCATAAAGCGACAACTGAAACTCACTTTCCTGTATTCTTAAGAGGTCTCCACTGTGAAGATACTGGGTCTCTAGGTGGGATTCAAACTCAAACTTTGTTTTCCAACATACTATCCCATGTGCTATATCCCCCACTTCTCCCAGACAGCCACATTGATCCTACAAAACAGTATTCCCCTACCCCACAAACAAACAAAATAATAAAATAACAATCCAGATTAGTTATTAAAATTCATCAACATACAAAAAGAGGACGATTATTGAGCAACCTGACATGACAACATTTCCAAAAATGATTTCAGGATCGATTGCGACGTCAAAGCACAAAGTTGCGATGATGTCTCCAACAACGAAAACAAAGGTTCCACCACCATGACAGCGACAGCGCAGCCAATTACTGCCAGTAAGTTGACACTTCACGTGTGAAGAACACAGTATTCACAATATTTGTACACAAACTTCTAACATTGCAGAGGAAGAGTCATGCCACAGTTGCTCTACCCTCATGCTGTAGCACTAGTAAAACAATACCCCCAGGTAGTGCCGCTACCACAGTGGAAGGTGCACACTTCAAAGTGTCTGGGATGACGACGGCAATCTGCGGAACTAATTATTACGGTCTAAACACTGGAATACACATTCTCCTTTCTGTTGATCCAGTGTTTTTGAGCACTGGTGTTTTACTTGAAGACTTTTTGGTCGTTTGTCTGACAGACTGACGAAACGGCGAAAAGTAGGAAAAGGGCAAAAATGAGAAGTTCTAACGCTTCCTTCAGGATGCACTTTCAAGCTCTGTTAGAACCTGTCATGAACGCCACATTACACTTGCAGGAGGTGAAAACTCACGGTAGCAGTATTGCAAAAGAAAACACTTTGCAAAATAAATAAACACCTTTGGAGTTTAAATTAGTTTCTTAACAAAATATCTAGAATCATTATATTTTTTCAGATAAAGTTAAATTTAATTCTTGGTTAAAACATTAAAGTGTCCCTGTACTAAAAACTTATGTTATTTTGGTAGGTCTTATTCTGAAACAATTATCTGTGATTCCACTCAGTGTACTGGGGAGTAAGGACATAGAAATGTCAGCTCTGGTCACCCTCTGGTAATAATAGCCACAAGTAATGAATGAATTTGTACATTAACACAATGTTCAATGTACATGAATCGATGGTTCACTCATTTGACACTTGCATTTTTTTTATTGGTATAAGTAAAGCAAAACAAAAATCTCAATAATAAATAACTACACGTAGTTACATTTTATTAAGAAATCAGTTAAGAAGCAAATATCTCAGTATTTGTTAGCACCATAATGAAAGTTATGCGTCAGGCGTACGTTGCATATATACTGACAAGATCAGTTTGTGAAATCATCGTCGCTAGTACTCACTCGGAACCACAGTTCGTTGCTGCATCCCGAGTCCCACATGTTGACAAAGACTGCGGAGATGTCTCGCGGTATACAACATGGTAGTATTGCATTGTATTACCGTAACAATACTGGCACCTCTCGCAGTCTCTAATAGTAGGACGGAATTCCACGGTGCAACATCAGTGATGGAATTCCGTGGTGCAACATCAGTGATTAAATAATACTGTGGAGGTTCTGCACAGCAAGTCACTTAAAGGTCCATGGCCACAGACATTTTTAACATATTAGGTTAAATTGTGCAGTTGAGAACATTTCAAACTGATTGTGGCAAGTTCCAAGCAAGATACCAATAAATGCCTTCAGTGTTGCTGTAGAGGCAAAGAAAATCTAAGTCTAAAAAAATAAAAAATAAAAATATTAGCTTGTATAATGTACTTATTAGCTAGTAGAAGTATACCTTGCCTGTCTTGAAGAAACTGACATGCCATGATGATCTCTATACCACTTACATGCAGTCATTCAAGATAATAATAATAATAATAATGTGAACATTAATATTGCGCCAAATCCACGCTCGAAAGCATGCTCATAGCGCTACATTATTACCCCGGTCAATGGATATATCTGCACTCAATTGCCTTCTCAACCCCCTGTGGAGTATACAACCCAATCTGCTGTTCAAGGCGCTACAAGGTTATCATTCACATATCCATCTCATCCTTCCGGGTACGCACTCTTTGCAGGGTGAACTGGTGGACTGAGGCATTTTTTAACTAAGCCACTTGCCTAAGGTGACACCATACGTTTTTTTAGCCTGTGATTGAGTGTGGGACAGGAACGAATCTTAGATACGATCATGTTCTCGGTCGACGATAGTCGATATCTATAACGTTGTGCCTTTAAAACCACATTTATGGGCGAAATATTGAAACGGATCACCCCATTCTTTCAGATTCCCTTCTGAAAATCTGTACACAAACTTGTATTTTTCATGTATTTTACAGCTCGGACTTGCCATGTATTTAGCTCGGACTTGCCATATATTTTACAGCACGGACTTGCCATGTATTTTACAGCTCCGGACTTGCTATGTATTTTACAGCATGTCCTCTTTACGACACCGAGTTCGATCTACAGTCCAACCGCATCTGTATAAACAGAATGACGTACACCTTCTACGACGAAGCCAAGAACTGCAGACGGCTGTGCCTGGAACTCGACTCTAAGGTGTGTCGAGCATACGAGACCTATCTGAATCACTGCTACCTGTTGACCGAGGCTAACCTCTACGACAGTGGCCGGGTCCCGGAAGATTGGACAGAATGTGGACATTACCAGAGGCGGTGTAAGTCAAGGACCTCTTTAAAACGATACTACAACCAATCGCACTATGTCACGTACGCAGGCAGGAATGACATACAATTATTGTGAAACTCGAGCGACACATGTACACGTAGGAATTAAATAGAATTATTGTGAAACTCGAGTGTCTTATACATACGTGGAAAAGACATACAATGGTTGTGAAAACCAAGAGTCTTATACACACGTAGCAATGAAACACATTTGTTGTAAAACTCGAATGTCTTGTATACAACATAGGAATAAAAGACAATTATTGTGAAACTCGAGCGTCCTATGCACATGTAGGAATGAAACATGAGTCTTATACACACGTAAGAATGAAATACAAGTATTGTGCAACTCGAGCGTTATACACACACGTAGGCATGAAATACAATTATTGTGAAACTCGAGTGTCTTTCCGAGTCTTAAGTATTGCATAAATGTTTGTAAGAAAAGGTATCTTAATAGTCCGTGAGCCAGATAAGATATCCTATTCTATGTTAAAGTTATACATTACAATATTCATGATCAAATGTCCCGCATAGAAATACGACAGTCGAGTTCAATAATAATTGCATTTATCGTACATGTGTACGTGGCATTTCATATAGTCATCGGAGAAAAAGAGAGAGAGAGAGGAGAGAGAGAGAGAGAGAGAGAGAGAGAGAGAGAGAGCGAGAGAGAGAGAGAGAGAGACAGAGACAGAGACAGACAGACAGACACTGACAGCTACTCAGATACAGATACAGAGATAAGATAGCATATTGTTTTAGTCGCACGACATCGTTTTCCAATCTAATCAGATAAGTGGTAACCTTACCTTTTTACCAAATCGATGTCACGGACATTTTATGCTATCTATTAGTTATCATATCACTGATTGACGAGGACAAACAGTTCAGAAGGTGCAGCAGAGTCGTGAAGCTAAACACAAGCATTGAGTCATGATGCATACTAATGTTGAGGGTGTATATTATAATTTTTGGAAATATACATCACATGTAAAACGTAAAATTCATTCATTCTGAATAGGGTCCAAATAATATAGTCTATAGTATACTTCTTTAAAAAAAAAATAAATAATAATAATTGTGGTTTAGAGCCGCTTTCAAGATTCTTTCACTTATATCACGGCTTGTCTGTTTAGGGCAGGAGGAAACCCGCAACATCCGTAGCGCTGAATGTTGCAGTAACCCTCAGAGCGCCGCTGGTACTGACAAGACCAAGGATGATAACTGCATTGTCACTCTACAGACAGCCTGGAACCTTGGCTCCGAAGTCCAACGTTCTACCAATGCGCTACCACCAGCACCAGATAGGATATTACACGATGTTGTATTTAATAATCAACGTCAGATTATGTTCCTCGTGAGGTAATACATTTTGGAACTCGCTAAAGCTCATGCAAATATACATAATTTCACTCGGTACATAACGTTGATATTAAATAGAACATCGTGTGTTCTCTTATAGACATCAAGCTATCTATTGGAATGGGCGGGTGGTAGCGCAGTGGTAGAACAGTTGGACTTCGGAGCCAAGGTTCCAGGTTCAAATCCCGCCCTGGGGG
>JAUTBT010071921.1:0-13613 GCA_032361225.1 Lepetodrilus schrolli
TCAGCGCTACAGATGTTGCGGGTTTCCTCCTGCCCTAAACTGACAAGTCGTGATATAAGTGAAAGAATCTTGAAAGCTACTTTAAACCCCAACTAAAAAATAAATAAATAAAAGATAAAAAAAATGTATCTACTTTTTAACAAAATATTTAGCTAGTAGGGTATTCATCCAAACAACCTCATCTCAACTTAAATCTGGTTCATAATCCATTGCTCAAAGCAATGTATATTTCCATTTTCCAGTGTCATCGAATCTCTTTTTAACCTAATTATAAAATACAAAAAGTCTTGCATCAGGAAATTCCTGTAACAATCTAAGTTGACATTATTACTTTTTGAATGAATAATAATTTACTTGTATGATTTACACTGCAACGTTACACAGATGAAGGCCATCAAATATTTTCCCATTTTCAATTTCATTACACATATTGTCAAGGTTTTAAACAAAAATTTAAGAAAAGTTTTCTTTGGGAGTAATGTTGACCTATGACCAATTGTATTTGTAACAGTTTCGCCAGAATACTGAACTAAAGCTATAAGCTTAATAAAAGTTTGACAAATTATCTGAGTTTGAGAATTCACAATACCTTCTCTGAAATGATCCTGTCATAACAGGTAAGCTTGAAAAATGTTCCATGATTACAAAATAACGATATAATGTTTTCCCCTTGCAATTTAGATTCATGAAACTCCAGTTTACTCTCGAATAATTTCATTAAGACCGAGACGTACAGAAACGTTATTTTGCCGACGGCTTGGTTCTTACGACTCGCCACGAAAATGCTCCACTTTGTCCTCGAGCCGATCGTAACTCTCCTACAGTGGAGGGGATTAAAAACAAGCACTAGGAGACATCATCAGTAGGCAGTAGATATATGTAGAAAATCCATTCCACTTGTTGAAATGTGTTTTTAACATTCCATCCAATAGGATTCACCCTTGATCTTCTAAGAGTAAAACCAGTAATCATCTTAGGTTTGCTCGAGGCTGGTTGTCCTGATTACTCCACACGCCTTTAGCAGTGCAGTGGAGCTTGTGACAGGACATGTCCTGTGAGTGCTCGGTTGTCTAGCGTCCTGCCAGCCAGGAATTAAAAGGACCCCAGTCGGCTCAATGGACCAGCGATTAGTCCCACAGCAGTGATGTATTAAAGTGTGAAATTAGACGGACTGAATCTCGACGTCCATGAAACAGGCGACATGGACTGACAACAAGAGCCATTTGGAGATGACATGTAACTGACACAATTGTCCAACAAAAGAAAAATATCGAAATTTCCGTGTCCAGTATTTAATTAAATATTGAACAGTGCCTTCGATTCTATTAAAGGAAGCAATCAATGCCCATATAAGCTGTTAACTTGATCCTTTCCAGCTTAACATTGATAGATTTTGTCTTCAGACTGATAAAAAAATGTTGCCCCCATGGAGTAAAATCAGATCGTAACTGTTTTAATAACCTTTAGGGGAGAAAACGAAAGAAGAGAACAAAATAATTACTTCCATCCTCACTATCCCCTCCCTGTCTATCCCCTCCCTGTCTATCCCCTCCCTGTCTATCCCCTTTCTATCCCCTCCTTTCTATCCCCTCCCTGTCTATCCCCTCCCTGTCTATCCCCTCCTTTCTATCCCCTCCAAGTCTATCCCCTCCCTGTTTATCCCCTCCCTGTCTATCTCCTCCCTGTCTATCCCCTCCTTTCTATCCCCTCACTGTCTATCCCCTCCCTGTCTATCCCCTCCCTGTCTATCCCCTCCTTTCTATATAGTGGTTGGTAGTTGCAGCTGGATGGAATAATCCAAGAATATTTCAAAGACAGCAGAGAACAAAATCCCATTGACCGACCCTATGATAGAGGGCCATTTGTTGGATATCTATAAAGAATCATATATTCAGTGATAGGTATCCTTGCTAAACCAGTAGAAGGTTGAATACAGTTCCCCTCTAGTAATGGATAAGCAAGGTTCCACGAAGGTATACAGTTCCCCTCTAGCATTACTAGCAACATAGAAGCAAGTACACCAATAAAGAAAAGCATGTGAACTCCGGCAAGACTGTTGCAATCAGCTGCCAATGCTGACTTTTCCCAACAATCATAATGAATACAACCATTGTCAAGTAAGGATTGTGTATTCCTCAAGATTCGGTGCTCTAGTGTTTCAATGGGTTAAACCTTCATCGCAGATTTCTACAGAGACATTCATAGATTGCTATTACGACAAGTGTTGATGTGAATCGGCTGACAATCTGTAGCTGTTCTACCATCCTGAACTATCGAGTGACACCATGAGTGACACTGACATTCGCTGACTTAGTCACAAAGCTGATCGGCTGATTCTTCTCACCGTGTCCTCAGCCTCTCTAGAACCTTTCTTCCTAAATCCCTGCACACTCCAAAACAGCTACAGATGCTCGTGTAAGTCGGGATGTAATAGCAACTACTTTAACTGACAATATCCTCTTGCACTGGGCTAGTCAACCTTTTCCGTGCAGGATTACATTAAAATCACTGCAGCTTATTGTACCTTCTGCAGTTGGCCTCCAGCAGGAGCATGGTTAAAAGAACCTTAAAATGGACGTTAATCCGAGATTGGAGACATTTGTAACAGTGCCTGTGGTCATACGTTGTCTATCCTAAGTATAAAATATTAAAATAACAAATGGTACAACCAAAACTATAGAGCAAGTATTAGAGACAATAAATATCAATCCAAATACTATAGAATTGGTATCATTTGAGTGATATCATAACCATGGCAACCATTTCTAGAGTGATATCATAAGCATGGCAACCATTTCTAGGCTATTGTATTTTTCTCTCCCTTTCAATTAGGGTTTAGAACCGATTCTTTCACTTATATTACAACTTGTCAGTTTAGGGCAAGAGGAAACCTGCAACATCCATAGCACTGAATGTTGCAGTAAACCTCAAAGCACCTGCTAGTACTAATACTAAATAGACTAATACTAAATAGACCAATACTAAATAGACCAACTGCATTGCTACTCTACAGACCATCCTATCAATTCTATCAATATCGCGAACATTGATGACAGGATTTGAACTCTTGACATTTGGCTCCGAAATCCAAATGTTATACCACAGCGCTACCACCCGCCCCCTCTATTGACGATAATAAAACAATTAAAATAGCTTTCATGGCTGATATAGTTGGGGCAAGATTTCAAACACTGGATCTAATATTGAATGACAGCTGCATAAATAAATGTTTCATCCAGGTTTTGATAAAAAAAAAAAAAGGGTCATGTGTAAGAAATCCATGCTAGGACAAGAATGATGAGCCAACATATGAAATAATGTGTCATTCAATGCATTTTTTAATCATTTAATCATACATGTGTACCATGCAATGGAACTACATATAACACACTCATATACACATGCATAACTACATAATACACACGCTCAGCATTAAAGGGGTAAAGCGCTGGGAATCAGTATACTGTGCATTTGTCTGAGTGGGGTATCCATGTTCTATCTGCGGCATGATATTCAAAGTGAGCTAGCACTATAAAAACTGGTAGAAATCCAGACTAGTAGCAGTAAAATATCTTGAATGTGGCTTTAAACCCCAAATCAACCAACCAACCAACAAATTCTATGAAGAAATATCTTCAACTTCCGTTTATGTTTGCATACATTGTTTAAAAGAGTTTTAGGATACAACTGCCAAAAAGTTTCAATCTCTTTTTTTTTTAAAAGAAGCCATTTATTGATTGCATTAAACAGTTAGCTTCAACTACAAAGATAATTGGAGATAGAGATTCCTGGAAGCAATCGCTCTGATATTTCGATGAAGATGCGACTAGTGACCCTCTGAATTTGAGCCATACTCTATAACTATGTTGACCAGCTGGACTCTGGACTTGCAACATTGTCAACAGTAGATTTTCATAGAGATTGCAAGTTAGATATTCTGAACATCAGGTGTCTTTAATCAGGGGTAGAATACACACTGGCGCCAACTTCACAACATGACAGATGCTGCTAGCAGTACAGGAAATGTGATAAGATAATATCCGAAGATATGATTCGCACCAATGTTGCCCCAGAACCACTGTAAAATTTGATAAACATAATATGGTAATTCTGTGGTGTATGAATCGTGAAGGAATTCTACAAGAGCAGCCAAGGTGTGACGACTCTTGTAGTACTACGGTCAGTCTGTGAAACAGGACCCCGGTCACTGGTGGACATTCATAGACGTCATACTAGTATGAGGGAGAAGACAGGTTCTCATCAACTGACATCGGGCGTGTTTGTGCCCAACTCTTTGTGTAGTCACCTCGCAATTCTTCTACAGCACCATCCTGCTAACATTGACAGAGTTGTGTCCCTTGAATTCTTCTTTGTATAGTTGAACTATTTTAGACACATTTCTCTTACTATGTAGTTGCAATCAGAGTTTCATTAGCAATCGCTCACATGCAATAGTCAATAGATTATATGTATATGTTAGAGTCAATGTCTAAAATCAGACAATGTGTCAAATGCATTAAATTTTCAGTGAATTTCAATTCATTCAAGCAATGTTTAACAAGCCTGCAATGACAAAAATGACTGCCTTTATTTGACAGATTGACTGGCGTGAGTTTGATGAAAGCAATTGAAGATAATGCGTATGTTTTTGTAGATATTCATACAGGATTGCATATATTTTTAAATGTATTAACACAGAATTGTGTGAATAACTATAAAAATGTACACATTATCTTCCTTTTTTCAACAAACTCATGCCAGCCAATCTGTCAAGTAAGGGGTCATTTTATCATTTAGAAAGAAAGTCACTGAAAGTTTCAAACATTTTACACATTGCCTGATTATATAAATAAATATATTTTTTTAATTGGAGTTGAGAGCCGCTTTCAAGATTCTTTCAGTTATATCACGTCTTGTCAGTTTAGGGAAGGAGGGAACCTGTGATCATCAGCTGGTACTGACAAGACCAAGGATGATAACTGCATTGCCACTTTACAGACAGCGCAACTTATCAATATCACGTCAGAAAGGGAACTTTCGCGAACATTGATTTGAACCTGGAACCTTTGGCTCCAAAATCAAACGTTCTACCACTGCGCTACCACCGACCCCAGTTTATTATATACTCAACAATATATATTAAGGGACATCACATATTTTGTGGGGAGGTTTTCTAATAAATATGGGAACTCTGATGAGGAATCTGGTGCCATTATTCTTCCAATGTGTCTGCAAGTGCTTGAAAAGAACCTTGAGATTGTAGACTAGGAAATTGTTCGTTACTGGGCCTAAATGAATTTTGTTGAGTATATGCAACATAGAATTTGTAATGTGTCCAACTTTAAAACAAACACTTCAACATCAGTATAAGGTTAATTACATTTTAATAGGTTAATATGGACTGTAGTGAGTGAGTTTGTTGCTTAACATCTGGAGTCTTTTACGCATACACAACAAACTAGAATATTGTCACGGAATAATTAACTCAATTCTGAATTTGATCCTTCATTGAACGAGTGCTTAACGCTGCTGCGTAATCTTCACACATTTACGAAAATATCTCAACATTAGTTCTTACTTCGTAATGGCTGCGAGGAAACTGAATCTTGGGTGGCTGATACGAAGCGTAAAGCAGATGAAAGGTGACGAAGATGAACGGGATGTAAGGCATTAAACTGTAGTCTTGTTTGTGGCCAATGTACTGGTTAATACCATCAACAAAACACAGCCACTCCGTAGCACTGGTCATCTGGAGTGAAAGTGAACAACAAAAATGGTTATATGATATACAAATGTAAATATTAATGTAAATATTAATGTAAATATTAATGTAAATATAAACATCAATATCCATTAATTCATGAAAACATTACATTGACGACTTTTCTACACTTTCTCTCCTCTGGGCAACCATAGATACCATTAACGAACAGACTGTGGAAGTAGTAAGATGGCTTGACAACTGATTATTTCCCATTGAACTACAAGAGTGTTCTTTCAAAAACTGATCACTTTAACCCTCTCCATGCTGGATTAGACACAGGCACTGCACTTTAGGGCATCTCCGGTTGCCTTCAGCAGGGAGAGAGCTAAGTAAGAATGTACCATCTTACATCGCAACAGGAATCTTCACCCATACATGGCAAACAAAAATAAGAATCCAGTTATAGGTAAATGCATTTTTGTTCATGAAAATACGGTACATTGTATTTATGGAAAGTAATTCTGGGTGTCTGTGAGTCACTGTGGTTGTGTCTTAATCATTTTAATAGAGTGTGGGGGTGGTGGTCATGTTTTTCACTGAAGTATCGGTCAACAGGTCTTAAAGGGATACTGACAACATAGTGAACTCACCGTCTCCAGTCTGGGGTCTTTACTACAACACAGTGAACTCACCGTCTCCAGTCTGAGGTCTTTACTACAACACAGTGAACTCACCGTCTCCAGTCTGGGGTCTTTACTACAACACAGTGAACTCACCGTCTCCAGTCTGGGGTCCTTACACTTGACCTCCAGATAGTTTTCAAAGACTCCTTGCATCACCTTCTCATACTCCCCAGCAGCATATGCAGCCATAAGAATGGTTTGAAACCTAGGGAATTCATACATGAGAACTATAACAAACAAACGAACAACTAACAAACACTAAACACTTTTTCTTATTTTCTATTAGTTGAGTTGGGGCTTAGGCCCGCTTTGAAGACTATCTCGTTCATATCATTGCTCGTGAGTTTATGGCAGTAAATTGTTGCAGTAAACCTGTAAATTCCCATTTCACAGTCATGCCAAGCTAATTATTACTCTCATGCTCACATGACGTAAAACAACATTTTACCATCAAATTTGCATTTCAATTTTGGGTCCAATGAATAACTTGTAATGCAATTTACTCAGGCATAACAAATTACAAATATGATGAGCAGGAATTATTAACAAACCTGTTTGCAAGAGTCGTGTTGTTCCCTTTGTGTACATTCCGATGTCCTTCTTGTAAGTCGTGGATATTGACGAACTTGTTTCTGGGAACAGACGTCGGGTAAACCATTAAGAAGTCGTCATCTCATGGGAACTTTTTAGTCATGGAATTCAAATCTAGTTCTGTCACATAAGACATCCTACTTAGTGTTGGTGACCCCGATGGGATTTAGAAAATTGAACTCCCTAGGGGTTGCTTTACAGACATGTGCAGTGGGACCTAGCCATAGAGGAAACTTGAAGGATATTTTAATTTCAATTGTTTTC
Source organism: Lepetodrilus schrolli (assembly GCA_032361225.1). Classification (NCBI taxonomy): domain Eukaryota; kingdom Metazoa; phylum Mollusca; class Gastropoda; order Lepetellida; family Lepetodrilidae; genus Lepetodrilus; species Lepetodrilus schrolli. Next base: position 7,243 of record JAUTBT010071921.1, read on the forward strand.
AAAAAAATGATAATTAGAATAATGTTTGAATAATTAGAAAATTACAATTTAAAAAAATGTCTATCTTTAGTGTTGGAAAAAAAAGATTTTCGGCAATTCATTTGCGTGTTCGAACTATAAGTGGGTTCGAATTATTAGGGAAATTACGGTAGACAGGAACAACACTGACAGGACTGAAATGGATAGAACTGACATAAACAGGACTGACAAACACTGACAGGACTGACATAAACAGGACTGAAAGCAACAAGACTATTGTATTACTACTTACTTCTTGGCTCTAGGCATGGTAAAGATTTCGTACCACAGCGAGAACAGACTCTTATGCGAGTCTTTCTGACCGACAGTCATTCCCTGCACAAGCCGGAGACTGAACTCCTGTTTCTTCTGTCTCACAAACTGATGCATGTGAAGACAATGATAAGAAAATATTAAGTTAAGATTTACAGCAATACTCTCCAACCTTTGACAGTTAACATTTACCAACAGCCAAATCAATGTATATTGAATCTCGAGTTTTTAATAAGAAAGGAGAATTAGGTGATTTCCTCTTTTCGTGAAATACTTAGCCAGAGATGGTACGATGGTTTGGATGAGTAGGTAAACAAAAACGCATGATCCATTGAAATGTGATTATATTAAATTTTCAGAGAACAAATTACACAACTCTTGAAAAAAATAATGATCCTCAAATGATGATGATATTCCCTGAAATATCAGACTTTTCTTCCTTGCAACTGACTCCTGACCTTTGACCCCACCACGACACATACCTGTAAAGTGTTGAGACATGATCGGATGTCGTTGTGGGATTTCTCACATAGTGCCAGCAGCGCGTTCATCTCCGCTTTGATCTGTTCCTCCCTCACAATCTGAGAAGACAAATACATGAAGAAATTGAGTCTTTTTCAAATCCAGTGCAGCGGACTGGTAGTTTTCTGTTTTCTGACAGTATTGAGCGAGTGATTGTGGAGTTAGTGGAGCGAGTGCAGTTAATTTATCCGACTTCATGCCGAGATGTGATAGGTTCACATGATCTTAATAACATAGTGAATTCCACCTGAGCAGATGAGAGGAATATATTTCTAAACTCTCACACTCTCCCCCCCCCCCCCCATTTAAAATCGAATCAGCACATTACCTCGTACAACCTGCTGGCTAACTTGGTGGTCTCAGTTGGGGGGAAGTGAAGCAACATGGCTAGCGGACGGAGTTGTCGCAGGGCAGGAACGTACCTGAAGACATCAGTCAAACTCAGTCATGTCACAATAGGCATATTTGACAGGGAATAAGGAAAATGTCACGTAGTGCCGCCATATTATGTATTTATTTATTTGAATTGGGGTTTAGAGCCGCTTTTAAGACTCTTTCACTTACATCATTCATGGCTTGTCAGTTTAGCGCAGGAGCAAGCACGCAGCATCCATAGCCCTGAATGTTGCAGTAAACCTGTAACTGTATTTCCACAGTACAGACAGCGCATACTATCATGATTGTGTCAGAACGATTTAAAATTGTTACCGACTTCCTGGGACGGGATCTGAACCCGGGGGCATTTGACTCCAAAGTCCAAACCTTCTACCACTGTGGTAACAGCCAGATTAACTGCGTGTGACCTGTAGTTGGGGCGATCTAAGACTTATGCAGGGTAAGAATATCTGGACGAGCTATATCTTAGTTTTTCATTTATTTATTTATTGTTTAAATTGGGGTTTAGAGTCGCTTTCAAGATTCTTTCACTTATATCACGACTTTTCAGTTTTAGGGCAGGAGGAAACCCGCAACCGCCGTAGTGCTAAGTGTTGCAGTAAACCTGCGAGCATCGGCTGGTACTGACAAGACCAAGGATGATAACTGCATTGCCACTCCACAGACATCACATCCTATCAATATCGTGTCAGAAATGTAACTTTCGCGAACATTGATGCCGGGCTCCCGGGCAGGATTTGAACCTGAAACCTTTGGCTGCGAAGTCCAATGTTCTACCACTGTGCTACCACCCATCCAAAATATCTGAGTTAAATGAGGACAAGCGACGTACTGGTCATTGCAGATACAGATGATGGGTCGGTACAGGATAAAACCTTCGTTCTTCTTCTTTGTGGTGCTGTGGTCAGTTCTTTGTATTAACTTAAGCAAAATGTTGATCGCTGCCTGAAAATAACAGCGTTAAAATTATGCATAATCATGTCCAAATTGGAATAATAACTTGAATATTCCAGATTCAAGCAATTTCATATCAGATTTTTATGATAATTTACTTCTTTTTTTAAAATTTTCATTTGCATTAAGTTGTAAGTGAGTGAGTGAATTGAGATTTTCAGGTAACATGATTTACTTGCCTGAAATTCTATTTATTTATTTAATTATTGCTTTATATCACTATGGGAATATCTCACCAATATGTCCAACACAAGAAATAATAAATCATGTATATAATTTATGCAGATCACGATTGGGAACAAGGATAGCATTGTCCCATTTTGTGACAGAAGACTTTCATGTTGCATATCTTCTATGGAATCTCCAAAATATTTTCTTTCCATTTTCATTCAAAAAAGGTACCTGCGGTGCTCCATCAATCTCGTCAATAATGAGACAGTTCGGTCGATGATCGTTTCCGAGCACCGACTTCATCTGTGTGGAATCTTCCAGTTTCTTCCGGAACAAATCCGCACTTCGATCATCACTGAAACAGAGGAACACGATGGTGAGAACATCAGGGCCGGATGGTACCTCAGTTGTAGGTCGTCAGGTTACGGAACCAAACATTTGAATCCATCCCGGTACCACAGCATCAATATTCAGTCAACTTATCAACAAGATCATCACATATTTATATTGTCATAGTGCAGGTATCGTCCTTGATTTGCCAGTACCAGCCAGTGCTCACAGGTTTACTGCAACACTCAGTGCTACAGTTGTGACAGGTTTCTTCCTGCTGTAAACTGATAAGGTGAGTGAAATGTTTCTGGAAAGCAATTTCAAACTGCAAAGAACTTCCAAATAAAACAAGAAAAACAGAAAAGGTAATAAGAGGATGTCACTTCACAATGATATTTATTCAGTATTTCCGAAATTTGGTGGAGACCTGTTTACAGTGGGAGTAAAACCAGCAGCAACTGTTTTATGGTAATGCACACTAGACATAGACATCGCAATCTTCACCACATGGCAAACTAATTCCCATGGCATAGAAGACAATGGAATCCAAGATGGGTTTAAACATGGACCTGTGAGTTTGTAGGAGCCCCCTTAATGTTAAATGCGGACCTTTGGGGTTGTATGAGTCCCCTTAAGTTTAAACGTGGACCTGTCGGTTTGTAGGAGCTCCTTGGGTTTAAACATGAACCTTTGGGATTTCCCGTGTACCTACCTTGCATTCATCTCCACCACATTGTACCCAGCATGCTTGGCAACAACATGTGCTAGAGTTGTCTTCCCTAATCCTGGTGGACCACACAGCAAAGCAACCTGAAATCCAATAAGCAAATCTATGAAGTGTATAAGTATATATTTTCTGTTCTTTGAGCAAATGACCCAAAACATATTGTTGTATCAAAAAGTATGTGAGACTAATAGCATAGCGAATAATTTGAAGATTGATTTGGTTTTGACTGAGCCATGCTGGCTTCCTTTAAAATTCTGACAACAAATCAGGGTAAGTTATAACCTTCTGTTGCGGCCGATTGAATTTGTCGAGCTCCTCCAGAATCTCGGGCTGCTTCCATTTCTTCTTCTTCTCTTCCTTCTTCTTCTGGTTCCGCTTCACGGGCAGATCTCGGCCAAACACCACGTAATCCCAGAGCTTCAGCCAGTGTAGCAGTGAGCGGTTCAGTGTCTGGAATAGGCAACTCTACTATAAGGCTGTGTACCCTACCGTTTAGAATGCTGACCGAGTGATTATGGAGTTTAACGTCGCTGCGGAAATCTTTCACCCCTTTGCGACGAGGTTAAATGCTGCCCATATTTCAACCGAGTGATTTATTGTTTTACTTAATGGCGGGAATCTTTTACCTCTATGCAACAATTCCATACATTAAACGACTAAAACAGGCATCAACGTTACAAAATTTACCAAGGAGCCATTTGGCTCCTGCAGATCCAGACACACTTGAAATAAGTGAAATACTGGTTGCCAAATGTAAAATTAGGTCACCATGGCTCCCAAATTAGTCGCTAAATTGAGCCTGGTAAAATTAATTGCTATGACATCAAATACATACATTGACATTTCTAGGTTGTTATATGTGCCATTATACGAGTACTGAATACGAGTGTCATTTCATGAATCCGTTGACACGTAAAACACTAATCCACTTCTTTCGAGCAGATGTGTACGTTTATATTGGGGCTGACATGAAGTGGAAAATTTTTTAGTGCCTCTCTACCAGCGTGAATATGGTTAATTGGGCCGGTTCATCCCCGTAAGGGTCGGTTTACTTATCTAAGTATGAAAATAACACGAGAGTTCAGAAATCAGAAAATTAACTCAGCTGAAAGACAGACATTGCAACGGAGAAGAACAAAAGCCTGGGTAAAGACAAGATCCCTAATAGAAAAGCTACCACTTGAACCTGAAGGAATTTTGATCTCTAAAAGAGGCAGGAACTCATAGGATGAAGTGATATACTGTAGCTAAAAATACACCACAGGATGAATCATAACAAGGTACCTCTTCACTGAGCAAGTCCGTGTAGCGGTGAGGCGAGTATTTGTCCACCCACAAACTATGCTGCGGGACCCCAGTTGACCTCGCTTCCTTCTCTGTGCCGGTCTCCTCCTCATGGTCGGACAGCAACGTCATGCCATCGTCCATGTCCCTGCACCAATATACAGTATTCAAGTCTTTAAATATTTACGAAATAAAATATAATAAATAAACAAACAAATATAAATAAATAAAAAAAGTAAGGATGTAAAGAATTAAATGAATAAATAAATAAATAAAAAACAATACCTACAACAAATAATAATGTACTTATACAAATATTTTAAAATATACCAATATAATGCTCAAGGTTCTGCAATGCTTACAATAAATTAAAGGAAATGACTGACTAGAACCAGCTTGGTGGTGCAGACTTAAACATGAGCTTAAACTATACATATATCACATGTAGTATATAGGATTGAGCTTAAACTATACATATATCACATGTAGTATATAGGATTGAGCTTAAACTATACATATATCACATGTAGTAAATAGGATTGAGCTTAAACTATACATTTATCATATGTAGTATATAGGATTGAGCTTAAACTATACATATATCATATGTAGTATATAGGATTGAGCTTAAACTATACATATATCATATGTAGTATATAGGCCTACATGTGAAAATTGTAAAACTTTCAATTATACAAAAAAAAGCAGTAATGCTAGAGGGGTAGATGTGGACTGTTAATGTTACATGAACTTAAACTGTTGTGTGGATAACTGTGAATGACTGTGAATGAATGTTGATAACTGTGAATGACTGTGAATGAATGTTGATAACTGTGAATGACTGTGGATAACTGTGAATGACTGTGAATGACTGTGGATAACTGTGAATAACTGTGAATGACTGTGAATGACTGTGAATGATTGTGGATAACTGAATGACTGTGAATAACTGTGAATGACTGTGAATAAGTGGATAACTGTGGATCAGTCAGACCAACCTGTTGATGTCTCTACTTATTCTCTCTGCCTCCTCTATCACAAGTCTCCTTCTCTGAAGATAAGCAGTTACAAGTTACAGACAATTTCTACGAGCGAAGACAGTTAATTATTCTTGTCAGCAACTACATCACTGTGCACACTCATTGGCATTGCTTTAGTCAGAGCTTTCTGTTTATATTTAGGCAAGGCCAGTGTTATTGCTTGTTTCACAAAACCTGTCAGTCAATGTTTAATTTCTGCCACTCCATCAGTTTTCACCAAAATGAATCCATACAAATTGCATGGTTCAACACTGAAACAATCTATTTTAAATTGAGATTTACACGCATTCAAAATTTTAAATAGTTAACTAAAAATTGCAGTCATTCCTGTGTAAAAATAAACATTTCCGATATAGCAACTTGTCAGATGCATTATTGGGTATTACGACGTACACACAGCAATGATATGTTCATACTTACATCTTCCTCAGCTTGATATCTGAGGACGGACACGGGTATCGTCAACAGCTGCGACATCTTGGCACTTTGTCCCACACTCTCATACTTAAAAAAAAGGGGCGGGTGGTAGAACAGTTGGACTTCGGAGCCAAAGGTTCCAGGTTCAAATCCCACTCTGGGGGGGGGGCCGGCATCAATGTTCGCGAAAGTTACCTTTCTGACGCGATATTGATAGGATGCGATGTCTGTAGAGTGGC